>PVJS01001856.1:59134-91525 GCA_004027185.1 Glis glis | reverse complement strand
TCTCTCTCTCTCTCTCTCCCTGTCTCTCTCTCTCTCTCTCTCTACTTAGTGAGGCCCTCCGCAACTTCGTGAGACCCGGTCTCAAAATAAAGTATAAAAAATAGGGCCAGGGCGTAGCGCGGAGGTAGAACGCCCCTGCGTTCAATCCCCAGTACCGCAAAATAAATAAATAAATAAATAAATAAATAAAAATAAAAAGAATAAAAATAAAAATAATGTAAGTCCAAGTAAAGGCTGCTGAGTCTATGGTGTGCTCCTTGTGATCTCTAGACTGAGAAGAGCTGCTCCTTCGTCTCCTTGCCAAGCTCTCCCCAGGATGCACCTGGCCTCGCCTCCTACCTCTTCTCATCAGCGGGATGGTAGGGTCAGGAAAGCTGAATTCAAGCAAAAGCGATCAACAAGCCACTTGGATTGCTCTGTCCAAGTGAAGGTATCCTCCTTGCTCCACTGCCATTTCACATGAGACCCAGAGCCCTAGCTCGCAGGGTTCATCTGAATGGCTTCGTCTCTGTGCCTGCATCCCCTTATGGGGTCCACAGTGATAGCTGGTTGAAGGGACTCAGGCTCATGATTCTGAGATTTCAAAAATCAATGCTCTTTCTTTCTCTACCACTCCTGCCTGTATTTAGACATTTCACACGTATGACCAAATTACATAGAATAAAGAAAGTTGAAGAGAATTGTCTATTTAAGCTAGGCTGTGGTCAGAATGAGAATGTGGAATTAGAAAATGCTAAATCTGATCTATTTTGCTTCAATATTGTTTTTGCACAAATCAATTATATTCAATTCATGTGCAAATATCAACAGTATCATTGCAGTCCTTCTCCTATAGGTGAAATGGACACAAATTCACAATTATTTCTAGGGAAATTTTAAAGTATAAGAAAAGATTGTATGTAGCATGCTTGGAAATTTGTATGTTTAGTGAGATTTCTCAGCAACCTATTTCAAAATAAAAAAAAAAATAGGGCTGTGGGTATAGCTCGGAAGTAGAATGTCTCTGGGTTCAACCTCCAGTACCAAAAAAGAGGAAGAAATTTAAAAGGAATTCACTCTTCCAGTAATCTGACCAAAATATTCCATGTGTAATTTGTAAAGTCACAATATTTATACATTTATTCTCTCTTTCATGAATTTCTCAGAACACTTCAGCAATCTAATTTAGTTCTTATCTTTATATCCATCTGCAAATTGTCAATTCAAAAGTTTTAAAAATGTTTAAAAATTAACATATTCAATTGATTAATTCAGCCCCAAACTAAATGAATAGAGAAGAAATGTTGTAGCCATATATATTTTTAAGATTGTTTTTTATTGTAGCAATAGATATAGCAAAATCATGTTTGTACACATTGGTATATGTGTGTTTACTAATACATGCAAAAACTACAGCTTTTCTGTGTGATTTAATATGAACATCTGGCAAATTGGTTACAACAGCATACTTGAGTAACCAAATCTTACTCATGATGTAATATTATTTTTAAGCACTTTCCTAATTTCTAAATTGTATTCTTCTGGAAAGATTGAAACCATCTTCAGTTTAAGAACTATGTATGCATGCCTGTAGTTCCCAGCTACTCATGAGGCTGAGGCATGAGGATCACTTGGGATAAGGCCAACCTGGGCAGTACAGCAAGATTCCATTTCAAAAAATAAAAAATCCTACCTCCCCCCAAAATATTAACTATGGTACAAAAACCAGTGAAGTTTTCAGCACACAATAGTAATTCAGTATATATTTTACGATTAAATCAGAAAAGCAATTATATAAGGGTTATCTTATGGGTAGAGAAAAGAAGGGCATGACAAGGAAAAAAATCTACTACTCAGTGAGTGAGGAGAGTTGAAGAGGCACTGGAACCTTTGTGTACATATCTCAAAAAGCTGGTCTCAGTAGGGAGAGGATTAAAAAATATTACATTAAATAGAATTTATAAGAATAGAATTGAGTTATGTCTTGATTACTGTCCCAAATTGTGCTTCCTTTCTATGTATTTCTGTCTCCTTCACTTGACATTCAGTTCTCTGAATCAGTAACTGCATCTTATTCATCTGGAGTCCACCATACCCCTCACCCAGTGACTTGCGAACAACAGACATGTAATCATCATTTGGGTTTGATTAGATTTTGCTATGATCCTCATTTTCCTTGAATGCCTGGTCTCTTTTCAAATTCAGGAAACACCTAAACCTTTGTTTCTTCTCTTCTTGAGCTTCCCTCAGGAATGTTTGCTTAGCACTGTGATGTTTCGGGTACAGTTTCAGGTTGACTAACTGGAGACATGGGAAGTGAAAAATCCCTCCAAGGCAAAAATGCCTCTAAGGCAAAATCCTTCCCAGGCATCCAAGCGTGGATGGAACAGGGAACAGTACTTTGGTACTGAGCTAATCAAAGATTTTACTTCGTTTTGAGCTGATGGAAGCTTTCAGTTTCTCGCCTCTGGCTCTCTTCCTCTGCGGCTTTCTGCTGGGGAAGCCTCCGCCTCTTATTCATCTCTTCTGAAGAAGTCTTTTTCTTCAACTATAGGTAGGGTTGAGCCCACACATTAGTTATTTTTGTACTTCTCTCTGTCTGCTATCTACCATGAACTTCTGCAGGGAAGCCTTAGCAAATCACTCTCTGCAGGAGAGTCGCCCTGGGCTGCTTCCTCTGATTTGAATAGTCTACGGGATATTTCTCCTTTTTATCCTTTTGTGAGGAATTTAGGTGATCAGATTTCAGTCTTAACCAGCTGCCATTCAGACAAATATTCAAGAGGTGCACGGCACCTCTCCAGCTGTTTCAAGGCAAGGTTTAGGTTAACTAAACCCCGAGGGCATCAGAGAGATCCTAGAAGCAACAGAAGTCACCATGCAGGCCAGTAATTGTTTTTGTCTGCCTGTTGGTTTATACCTTGTAAAGTTGACTCCTTTTAAGCTCAGTTTAGTCATTGACATTAAAGGGTTAAGAGGATGGCTGATTGCTGTGTGGCCACAGCCTTAGATCCCAGTGCTTGGGAGGCTGAGTCAGGAGGATCACAGGTTTGAGGCCAGTGTACAGTGGTAACTTAGCAAGATCCTGTCTCAAAATAAAAAATAATAAAAGGGCTGGGGGTGTAACTCAAAGGTAGAACACCCCTGGGTTCCATCCCCAGGAACACAAAAAATAAAATAATAATAAAAAAAAAAAAGGCTAGGAGGACAAATCCAGAAAAGAAAAGTAGGAAGTAAAGACTTTGAGGGAGAAAAAGAAGTTTAGGTGCAGTGCTAGCAAATTTGACAACATGAATCACAAATATCTTTTCAGGTTGAAGATGACTAGGACAGACTAAATAAAAGTATAAAGATGTTCGTGTGTGTGTGTGTGTGTGTGTGTGTGTGTGTATGTAACTTGGGATTGAACCCAGGGGCATTCTACCTCTGAGCTATACTCCCAGCTCTATTTTATTTTTTATTTTGAAACAGTGTCTCACTAAGTTGTGGAGAGCCTCTCTAAGTAGCTGAGGCTGGCCCCGAACCTGCAATCCTCTTGCCTCAGACTCCCAAGTACTGGGATTACAAACGTGCACCACCACACCCAGATTAATGATGTTCATGAATGAATGAATGAATGAATGGATGGATGGATGGATGGATGGATGAATGAATGAATGGACGGATGAATGGATGGATGGAAACTGTTTTCCCCAGAGGTTACCCAGAATGGTAACCTCTACCATCCTGAGGTCACTTTTTGCTGTGACTAGAGACAAGGGGAGAACTCCTACTCAGGGAGAGTAGACTAAAAGTGATTTGGACTTAATTCTGTGGAGTTCCATGGATTCTTGGCTTACTCTTCCATCTCAGCATGAGACGAAGCAGCACTTCTTTGAAGAGTTCTTTTTATTTATCCCTTCAGCTAAAGCTATGTGTACAGAGTGTGGTCAGTTCTTTTCAGAGTAAATGCTTCGATTTCACAGATTCCCAGAGAATCTACAACTAGACCCAACACATTAGGCTTTCTGAGAAGCCAGAGAGCCCCCAAGCTTTACAAAACAGAAGAGTGAAAAGGAGTCTCTGGGAGGTTTGGTGCAGGCTCACTCTCAGCAAATTTGGGTTGATTGCTCAGACATGGAAGAGCATGGAGGAATCTGCTGGAGATAGGGTTTTGCCTCACCTCTATGGCCTGTCACCAGTGTGACTACATCCCAGGAAGGCAATAATATGTCAGTAAAATATTCTACCAGTAGCTCATCTTTGTTTTCATGTCACTGAGTCTTACCAATTTATCAAACAAACATAGAAAATATTTGCAGGTTAAAAGACAGGTTTATTGTCTATGGTGGTAACAGAGGGCACTATTAACTAAAGAAAAAAAAATCTAAGTGTCCCAATTTACCCATTTGTAATATTCTGTAGCTGTGAAATTTCTTATTCTAAACACATTTCATGTAGGAATGGTTGAAAGAAAAGCAACTTGATTGAAAAATAATTTATAAGGAAAGCACAGAACAAACAGAAAAAGGAAATTAATCAGATTATTTTCTCACCTTCAAATGATTGCTGCAGATGTTTTCACAAGTCCCAAGACATCTGCTGTTCATCAATTCTAGCAAATACACAGTGTCACCGTAAAGCCAGAGCATTACCCTTGTATTTACAACCTGGTGGTTTTCAACTTTTTTTTCCTTCTGCTTTGCTTCTGCGACTTACAATCCATAAGGAATTAATTATTCTAAGTAGCTTTTGTTCTGTGGTGGCAGGAGAAATCCATGATCTGTAATAAACCAAAGAAGCTGCAGAGGATACACTGTTTTTATTAACCATCTACTTTGTAGAATTTTTGCCTTTTAAAAAATCTGATATTTATTTTACTGGGATAAATTAAGCAATCGTTATTAATTAACTTGGGCCTCATATCCATTCATTACAGGAAGTAATTTAAGGAACCAAGAATTGTTTGTTAAATCAATCCTGAATTTATTAGCTGTCTTAGGTTTTTAGCAAAACTGGTTAGGATGGCTTATAATAATAATTCCATCTTTGGAATTTCTTATTCAGATATGAATGAAATTTTTTGAATAGAAGATATCTTAGAAACAATTAAAATCACAGATACTGGAAAATTATGTTTATGGATTTTTGTAGTCAATTTATATCTACTTTAAAAACTTAAATTATTTTATAGTATATTAAAAAAACAGAGTCCAAGGAACAAAAAAAGTTTATCTTATAAATCAATACAGAATTTGACACAAGGAATGTAAATGTAAAAAGAGAAACTTTTACCTTTTCTTTCTGTGACTGAAGTAAAAGTAAAAATATAATAAGGAAAGAAATGTTAATGTGTTAATATATAAATATAATTGCAAGTATGTTCCTCCTTGTTTAAATGACCCATTATGAATAAGTGCTTTTGTTTCTCCCGTTCCTGGGGGATATATAAGGTTAAATGTCAGCTCTGGCCTCAAAATGGCCTCTTAAAATCCTGTCTCTCCTTCCTCCAAGAGCAGGTGCATGAAATAAACCAGCAGGCAGTCAAAGTTGAAATTACATTTGTGTGTCCTAAATCATGACATTCAGTCTTGAGGAAAAAGAAGAAAGCACAGATGTCTTTTCACCAAAGGACCTATCTCTGTGGAAAAAAAGGAAGGGGGGTGGACAGGAAATATCAGAGACACAACGCTTTCCTGTTTGCTCCAACTGAGCACTTCCACAGACCTTCTTTGTAGCAGACAGAATGGAGAGCGACTCTCACAAGGGCTCAGGCCAACATCAGTGAGGCAGATTCTCGGCAGCTCCCTATGTGTACCCTGCTCTCTGTAAATGATGAAATATTGGCATTATTTTACATTTGATCATTACGAGTCTCATTTCCAAGGAAAGCAGGGAAACATTTTACATTATCATGAATGAGAGAAAGAAATCCTGCCAACATATGCTTGTGGGCCCGTTTTGAACCATTGCCTTGAAAATAGTGTCCAGTGCTGTGGTCCTTCCATACACACTAATTTCAACTCCTGTGCATCCTCCTATAAGCTCAGCAACTTTCCCAGGATGAACATTTGAGCAACTTTCAAAGGAAACTATTATAGACCTAGAAATACAGTTCAAACACCAAGACTAAATCATGTGGTCCACCTACATTTTCTTTATCTTCAAATGAAAGTCAGGATATTTCCCAAATTATGCTGCTAGTTCATATTTTATTTTAGTTTTGTTGTTTCAAACATATATATTTTAGATTTTTGAAAAATGCAGAAAAATAACATGAAAACAAAACTCCCATATAATCCACCTTTTTGGGGTTTTTTTGTTTGTTTTTTTTGCGGTACCGGGGATTGAACCCAGGGGCGTTCTACCTCCGAGCTACATCCCCGGCCCTATTTTTTATACTTTATTTTGAAACCGGGTCTCACGAAGTTCTGGAGGGCCTCACTAAATAGAGAGAGAGAGAGAGAGAGAGAGAGAGAGAGAGAGCTGAGGCTGGCCGCAAACCCGGATCCTCCGGTCTCCGCCTCCCAAAGTACTGGGATTACAAACATGTGCCACCACACCCAGCCTCCACCTTTCTTTTTTAAAACAGTACAATCTAGTAGGGAAAGCCTCACCCCCACCCCAATTCCCACCCCCAAGGTTATGATAGCTAAGATTTGGTGCTAATGTTTGCAGGCTTTTTATTTCTTGTGTATAAAAATATTTATGTGTGTATGCATGTCTACACACATATTAATAAATATCTGTATTCATATATACTTTACAAAATTTTATGTTTTATCTGAAATTTACACTTTAAGTTATTTTGCAAATATCCTAAAAGATTTTCATAATCTCAGCTCCTATGCAAGGCACCAAGTTTCGTATGAATCTTCAACAATTGGGTAAAGATTTGAATTCCTCCTTATTTATACAGTGCTTTAGACAACTTAACTTCCTATTTCCAGGATTTGAAAGAGTGCGAAAACTTTGACTACAGAAAGATGCACACAGCATTAGAGAAGTGAGCGGAATCCAGTCATGCCGTAAGGCCCATGGGTTTGCTAGGCGAAAGTACCTGCAGACTCCCTAGAGAAACCTATATGTTCACAATCTGTTTCCATACAAACCAAACTTCGCTATTTGGGATGATTTAAACAAAAATTTTCACAAGAGAAGATGTTTGAATGCCATTCTAAGAAGGAAGATTCACTTTAAGTTATCCAGTATCTTCTGCACCAAATTTTATCAGACATAAGAAGCTAACATATCAGTTTGTTTCATTCAATGACATCACGTGATTTTTCTTGAACCCTTAAAAAGAGGATGATTTTTAAAAACAATCTTATATTGGTGTTTCTTAATTTAAAAAGGATAGATAAACTCTGGTCCCTCATAGAGTGAAATATAATTCAGTGATAAGAAGAAATGAGCTGTCAAGCCATAAAAATGCATACTGTTAAATGAAACAGGCTAATCTGAGCAGGCTATATACTATATGATTCCATCTGTGTGACATTCTGGAATTGGCAAAACTAGAGAGACATTAAAATGATCAACGGTTGCCAGGAGCTACAGGGTACAATACATGATATTTTTAGGGCAATGAAACTATTTTTATGATACTGTGATGGTCAATATAGTACATTATGCATTTGTCAAAATTCAGAGCATATACGACACAGTAAACTCTTAGGTAAACTGGATTTTAGTTACTAATAGTCAATCAATATTGGTTTTTCAATTGTAATAAATGTGCCACACTAATGCAAGATGTTAATTATAAGGGAAATGGGGGAATAATATGGAACTTCTGTGCTTTTTGTCTAATTTTTCTGTAAACCTAAAGCTGCCATGAAAAATAAAGTATATAAATTTTAAAAATGAAAGAGAAGAGAGATTGGAGGTAAAGTACTAGATTCCTGCAAGCATGTTATTGCTCACTACCATTTATCACAAATAAATCCATATACATATTTATAATTCTCCAATTGAATTATTGATTATCTTCTATCAAGTTTTCTACAGTAGTGTATTTTTTTCTGGGGGGTGCTAAGGACTGAACACAGGGCCTCATGTAAGCTAAACACATGCTCTACCACTGAGCGGCATCCACAACCCCACTACAATAGTTTGTTAGGCAATTCTCTTTTTAAAAAATTAAAAGCAGAAGAAAATTATGCCTGAACTGATTTACAAAGTTGTCTGAAGTTTGAAAAGATAGGATGGGAAAGAGCAAGCATTAACCGTGCCTGAGAGGAGCTGCCTTGTGTTGGCATAAAGTGGTGTCTCATTTCAGGGTCTTCAGGCTTGTTGACATTAGCTTTGTCCTATTTATTATATAGACATTAAACCAGATTGTCCAGTTCAAAGTCTGCTAGTTGCAGCCAAAACAATTCAGACAGACTGTGTATTGGTAATCTCTTTGCCTCTTAAGGATTAGTGCTGAAATTTAGATTGTAATGACTGGCTCGGGCATGTCTGAACTAGTGTTGGAAAAACAGATCTAGATCTTTACCTACACCTTTATATAAATAAACATCATGAGAGATGTGAGCCAGGGGTAAGATACTGGGAGATGAACTGCAGCACAGGTTGCATTTCAATTTAAGAGAGCTGTCAAACTGAGGATTGAGTCTATGCAGTATCGAGATGCATGTCCCCTGCTATAAACCACTCAAGAATAACACAGAATCTTCCCATGGGTTCCTACAAGTGGCAGAACTCAAAAAGAAATGGTTGGTTTAAAAGATATATCATTGCACTCACATCCTTCTCCACAATGACATTCTGACTCCAGCTCTCGTCTTCATAGTATTCCCCTCATCACCCTGTGTGCTCCTTCCTAGCAGGGTTGAACAACATAGGTACATTTTTAATTAAAAAAGAAAACTTTGATATTTAATTTTTGCTGAAAATTAAATTTCAATTTAGCTAATATAGTATTTTACCTTCTTGTCCAGGTTTATTTTAAATTATGAAATGATAAGATGTGGAATAACCTAAATGTCAATCGATAGATGGAAGGATAAAGAAAGTGTGCTCCATATATATATCATATATGCATATATATGTTTATATAATACATATATAATATAAATATTATTCAGTCACACAAAAGAAAGTCTTCGATATGTGATCACATGGTTGAACCTTGAGGGTATTATGCTAAGCAAAATAAGGCAATCACCGGAGAAATATTGCGTGATTCCACTTATTTAAGATGTCTAAAAATCAAACTCATGAAAGCAGAGAATATAATGATGGTTTCCAGAGGCTGAGGGAAGGGAGAAGAGAGATACTATGGTTCAATTGGTATAAAGTTTAGCTTGTATAAAATGAATTAGTTCTAGAGATCTACTGTACTGCACAGTGACCATAGTCAACAATACCTGACAATATTGTACTCTTAAAAATTTGTTAGAAGGGTAGAATTTAAATATGAAATGGATTTGCAAACATGAGAATCATGCTGGCTCAGCACTTGGAACACACTCCTCTAGAGGATTAAAAATAGTGATGTTGTCCACACTCCAGCAATCAAGATGACTAGACATCTTCCTAATTACAATAGCCATGTTTTCTAAATGTCTGTCCACTAACTTGGGGAATATCAATTGGATTGTAATTTTAGGAGAACATATTTTTTTTTCTAAAATGTTCAGAATCATTGCAGAAACAGTGCCAAGGTGTGAAGGTGCCCCGCAGGATTCATGTGTTGGAAACCTAGTTCTCAGTGTCAGAGTTTGGAGGAGGGGCCTGATGGAAGGTGTTTAGGTCCTGAGGCCAGAGCTCTCATGCACAGATTAGCACTATCCTCAGAATGGCTCTTGGAAGTGGGTTTTCTCTCTGGTGCTCTTTGTCCTTCTCCCTTCTGCATGTGATGACACAGCAAGAAGGCTTTTACCACATACTGGCACGTCGATCTTGGATTTCCCAGCTAGCAAATTGATTCAAAACATCTCTGTTCGTTATAAATTGCCCAGTCTCAGATATTCTGTCATAGCAGCACAAAACAGACTAAGGCAAACAGGTACTACAGAAAAATATTAGGCTCAATGTACTCTTTGGAGACCAAATAATAAAAAAAAACATAACATATACTTCAAGGGGAACTCAGATTTGTTTTCAGTTATAACCAATATGCGCTTAATTCTTCTGTAAACCATCAATGAAAATAGTTTTTAAAATACTACTCTTAACCAGGCATAGTGGCACACACCTGTAATCCCAGTACTTGGGATGCTGAGAGGAGGATCTCAGTTTTGAGCAAGTTAGCCAGCCCCTGTTTTCTTTTCTTTTTTATATATTGTTATTGGTGCATTATAGTCTCACATCATAATATAGTTCATAGTGATCATACATGCACACAGTAGTCAAAATAAAAAATAAAAAAGGGCTGTGGGTATAGCTCAGAGGGAGAATGTCCCTGGGGTCAATGCCCAGTACCAAAAAAAATCCTACTATTAAAAAAAATCTTAGATTCAGTGCTGGCACAGACTTTGGAGATTAGTTTAGATCACATCAGTTCCCTCTAAACCTGTTTTCCATCCATGGCACTATTTATATTCTGAAGCCAACAACTCCATGCTGGGGGACCCTGTCCTGTGCACTCTAGGGTGTAGCAGCATTCCTGGCCTCTACCCACTTAATTCCAGGAGCATTCTCCACTGGTGTGACAACCAAAGATGTCTCCAGACATTTAGAAATTCTCCTGAGAGTCAAAACGACCTGGAGAACCACTGCACTACGCCTTCTCCAACACTCACTCCAGAATCTGCTTGCACAGACCTTGTGACAGGGAAATCGCTATTAAGTGAGGGTTGCAATTAAACATTTATAACTTTGAGCTATGCTCACATCAAGATGATTAACATGTCCTAAATTGGATCACTGCCCTTCTTTATTCAACACTGTCTACTTCCACCTAAAATCAAAACACTCATCTTTTCAGACTCAAATCAAAGTAAAGATCTCCCCAAAGCTTTTCCTGACTTCTCTTCAAATGTAAGAGTGTATCATGAGATCTTTTCTCTTTCTTTCTTTCTTTCTTTCTTTCTTTCTTTCTTTCTTTCTTTCTTTCTCTTTCACCTTTCATTTACTAAAATATATATTCATAAACTTCTATGTGCCAGGCACTGTCCTAAGTTTGAGAGATAAAATCCTAAACAAAACAGACAAAAAATATAAATATATTCCTCTCTCCTGGAGTGTATATTCCATAGTGAAGGTAGAAAATAACAGTAAGACAGCAATAAATTCTAAGCAAAATAAAGTAGAAATTGAAAGGACTGAAATTTTATAAGAAATCCTCAAGGCCTCGCTGAGCAGGTGCCCTGAGAGCTGATGGCAAAGCCCAGGAGGCTGAGGAGCAGCGGCCGCCCCTGGGAGGCGCCTGCCCCGCGCTCCACTCCTACACAGCCTCTCCACTCCACCCCACAGATGCTTGATGTTCAGTTGTTTTTCAAGGAAAGCAGATATTTTGAACATACCTATTCCAGGGTTGGGCGAAGCTCAGTGGGAGCTTACCTAGTGTAAGCAAGACGCTGGGTTCAATCCCCAGCACTGAAAACAGTTTTAAAAAAATTCTAAGTATAAGCATCCTACCTGTAACAGTCATCCTACCTGTAACAGTCAGTAGGTTTTACTCAATTCAGATTTTTAAAAATTGGTACTGTATGAAAGTGTCAAAATATATATTAATTTTATGGAATTATTACTGGCTCTATCTATCAATTTATCTTTATATCTATCTACCTACCTATCATCTGCCTATTTCTATATCTGTTTAACTAAAGTAAATGTACATAGAACAAACCAAAATGACATAGAGTAGGATTCTGGCATTATGGTCAAGGTTTTTTGTTGCTTGTTTTTTTCCAGTGTAACTGATGAGACCCTTCTGTCTGGTGTTGCCAAGTATGGTCTTTCTTCTGGACCATGTTTCTCTCCTTTCTGGACTGCCCAGCTTTGCTGAAGCTTTGCAACCCGCCCCTGAGCACACAGGCTGGCCTAGTGTAGTCTTGCCGTCTCGAGGGACTCACAACTATTTGTGAGAAATCCTCAGCCTCTTCATCTGCGGATGTGGAGGACTCACTGCAGATGAGCCATCTTTCTCAGGTGATTCATTTCTCATATGCTCTCCCCACAAAATACTGCTTCCTCCCTGAGACGGGCTTTCCTTTCTCTCTCAGTGAGCCTGGGACCAACTCTCTTTCCCTCTCTTTCAGTGCCTGTCTCATTTGTCACTGTTTTCCATCCATCTGTCTAATGGCAATGATAGGAGCATTGTTTTCTGGGCCTCTGATCAGAGAGAGGAAGTTCCAGATTATGACTGCAGCAGAGGCAGTAGCTCCAACACAGTAACCCAGCAGTTATATTCCCATCTGTGAGAATCCCAGCAGAAAACTGATGATACACTTGCCTGGAAGGATTTGTAATGACTTAAAGAAAGGAAGTGTTTGCAAAGATGTAGTCAGAAAGTAAGAGAATTGCAAAGAGGATGGTAGCAAAGGGCTAATTACATAGGGTGGGCATAAGGGGCCGGGGAGAGGAGTCACTGTGATTGGGAGCAAGCTGCCTGACAGGCACTGCAGCCTTCATCACACCAGCCTGCAGTAAGGTAATTGTCTACAGGGAAGCAGCAGGCTCACTCTCCCCCTCACCTCCTCCTTTCTTTGCTCTGACATCAAGGGAGCCTGTTGATGCTGAACATGAAGACTGCAGCCCCTGGAGCCCAGCAGTGCAGAGAAGGATGGAGTGAGAGCAGCAAATGGAAAATATTCAGGGATATCACTGCAGCATCTCACGCTCATTATTCTTTGGTTGACATCCACATCTCACAGGTGGATTTTCCCAATCCAAAATACTCATAAATTGTGATATGACAAACTACTGAAGGACCTTAATATTCATTTAATCAGAAAAATTCTTCAGCATATGAAGAAATGAAATGCATGCCATTGCAACGTGCTAGATGTGAAACAAGAAACCAGATGCCCTAACCTGCAACCCAATGAGCAGCACTATCATTTTAAAGGAAAGCAGAAATCTGAAGTGCAGGTGCAGCTTAGGCGTTCATGTAATATGTATGTATGGTGTTTGTGTATCCTCTCTCTGCATATATGAATGTAAAGAGGTGAATATATATGTAGACTTTTATCACAATTATAATGGTCAGAGTGTATAGATGGCAGGTCGGGAGGCACCTCAGAAAGGCTCAGGCAAAGTTGCAAAAGTTTAATCCTGTTTCATTCAACTGACTAGAGTATCAGACTTGACAATTTCATACAAATGGTTTCTAGAAATAGAGATATTTTCTGTTTTCAGTTGAATACCTTTCTACTTCAAATTCATTGCATGCTTCTAATAACTCCCTCTTCTTTATAATATTTAAAGCATTATTATCACATCCTTATTTCTGTCCCAATCTCAAAAATATATTATTAGACTATAATGTGCATATAACCTTTAGACATCTAACGTCTTTGTACAGCAACAATAAAATATCCTGTTTATTTGTTGTCACTGGAGAACAATTATTACCATGTAAATACTTTTTCAGACAAATTAAAAATTACCAAGGTAAGCAACATATTTTTATAAGTTTAAGTGCTTAGGGGAGTAGAAATATTTACAAACCATGTTACAAGTTACTTTGACCAGTTACATTAAAATATACTTTAATATTATTTCTCCTTGGTAATACATAGTTGTTATTATATATATATATATATATATATATATATATATATATATCAGTTGTTACACTAAACAGTATCTGATTCCCCTCAAAGTCTTTGGGGAAGAGCTATTTATCTCTTTGAAAATAATGCAATGTTATTGTGCTTTTTCAATTTGTATCATCTACTTTCTGTAGACTTTTTTTTACCTCCTAGTCACTGCCAGGTTGTGAGTTGTCAAGTTATGCTGTCAAGCTACCCCAGCTTTGCGTGACTTTCTTCACAGATTAATTCTCCTCAGTACAATGACACAGTTATTCAGTCAACAATGTTTACTGGATGTCTTGTAAAGAAATTTCAAGGAGACAGATCAAGTTAATATAAGTGAACTTTCTAACAAAAGTGTTCAAAATAAGATAAAATACCTTGAAAGATTATAAATGTCCCATCATTGAGTATGTTTAACTATTGAGTGTGCTGGATACCCATATGAAAGGGTGTCGGAGAAGAGAGTGCACTGTAACATAGGTATGGTATCAGAAAGTCCCATCTGTGATGCCTTACCATCATGCCATGCTCTAAGTTTAACTGGAATGTCCCCAGATCCACCTGTTCTTACTACTAAGGCTCAGCTCACTTTAATTGGGAGTTAGCAATGCCTAAAACAGAACCCTGAAATTGCTTATTTCTTGGCTTTCAGCGATTTCAAGGAAGAATGGTTCACAGGTGAACACTGTGTTCAGAAATTAAATGATAATATATGTCATTCCTTCAAGAAATGTTTCAAATTCCTTTACTCTGCTAGTAATTCTTAACAGGTTTACTGAATAATCAATAACATAATAAAAATAAAGCTCATTTAAATTTCACAAGTGATTTTATTTTGCACATACCATTTAATGATAATAAAATTGTCTGCAAAATTGTTTAGACCTTAATTGGTTGGTTGCAGAATGTTCAGAAGGTGGTATTGGAAGGTCTTCCAGGAAAGCAAATTATGCTCTTTATCCTGCCTGCTTGAGTTGAACTCACCAACGATACCTTGTAATGGCATTCTATTTCTTGTCTCTGTTTGAACATTTATCTCAGTGAATCTGGTGAGATAATCCCTAGAATAGTAGTAGTCATTTTGAAGCAATTTTATTGAAATGAGCTATGGAATGGTGACCACTTATTTCTCTTTCTTGCCAATAAACCAATGAATCTCTAATCAATGAAATGATTAATTAGGTCTCCTTTCTTCTTTTGGCACAGCCTATTCTGATTGGGAAAAAATTACTACACTTGTTCAGTGATATGCTTCCTGGGAATACAATGCTGCCAATGTTGAAATGCAGGACTTCTCCAGTGCAGGACCATCTCTTCATTGCTGCTTTTGCCTGCTTAACACTCTGATGATTATCAATGGCACATGAGGGATTATGGGGACCTCTCTCAACCTCTTCCAGCAGATATAGCCGGGCAAGGACAAAAACAACACATCAAACACAGGGATGTAATTCCATTTTGCATGCAAAACATCTGGGTATTAACTACTTTAAAAGATTCTATAGCCAGGATCTTCTGGGAAGATCTACATGAGAAATGATTAGTGAAATGGTAGCACTGTACCATCATTTATAATGTTCTCTTCTTCAAAGTGCCAAAAGTCTCCAGTCCTGTTTGCTTTTATTTCTCTATTTTGCTTTTAATTTTTGAATGTTTGTTTCCTTTGGTCAGAATTACTTTTGCATCTTTTAAAGTTAAAATGTTAAAACTTTTCCACCATTTCCAAGCATGTTTCACTAAAACACAATCTTGCGCTATCTCCTTGTGGAATTGACTCTGTCCTCTCCAAGTTAAAGTGAAAATGGGACGTGGGACTGCTGTTGGCTCTCTGAGTTTTCTTAAGGTCCCTTCTGTCTCACTTTTCTTCACAAACACAAATCAAAAGATTTTCTGGAAAAAATAGTTCCTACACATGTGCTCTGGTGTGTAGTCCCCAAAAGGAAGATTTAATAAACATGCTTTGGGCTCCTACTCAATATGAGGCATTATGCTATACACTGTGGAATACTGAAAAGTATTTAAATGTATTCTGTCCTCAGAGAGCTCCAATCTGCTGGGAAACCTGTCAAAAAGTCAGCACGTACATTATAAAGGCAACCTAGCTATAGGTGAAAGTGAAATGAAATTAAAAAAAGAATGTTAGAAAGGTGATTTATTGTTCTTCATTTATCTAGAATGTATTTATTAAATAAGATTATAATGATGAGGATCATTTTAAAGCATGATTATTCTTCTTACCCAGTAGAAGATAGCAATTTATTTAGAAAGCATTGTGATACTTAATATGCTTTCACAATTGATGCACATCATAGCTCTTTGCTCGCCTTAGCACGTATGTTACTATTCTTGTTTGGCAGATAGAGAAACCGAGTCACTGTAAGTTATTTACAGAATGGCTACTAAAAGACACTAAGTCTCCTGAATTCTACTCTCTATATTTTTAAGGTGAATGGATAAATAATTCTCTTGGGACTCAAGCAGCACCATTTTTACCTTTCTTTGTTGTTGTTCAGGATTTTTGTTTGTTTGTATTTGTGTACCAGATATTGAACCAAGGGGCATTCTACCTCTGGGCTACACCCCTAGCCGTTTTTATTTTGAAACAGTCTCACTAAGTTGCTGAGGCTGGCCTCAAACATGCAATCCTCCTTTCTCAGCCTCCCAAATACTGGGATTACAGTTGTACACCACTGTGCCCCGCCTCCTCTGTAAGTTTTTAATTGCTAGAGTTCGAAACAACTCTGTATTAATATATTTGTTCTGGTTCCATGGGAAAGAAACTCTGAGACAGATGTATACTTGCAAAAGGTTTGACAGGGAAAGCCCTTGGGAGCAGAACTGGGCAGGGGAAGAAGGTAGACTTAAGTGTAATTGCCGCGGGAGTTTTGATGCCCCTTCTTCAAACATGTTCCCTGTTGAAGTAAGGGCATTGGCCTTTATGCCTCCTAATCTGCAGGTCATGGAATGCAGGGTTCCCTGTAGAGACAGTGTAACCTTGGACCAAGAAGCTCCCTTTAGCAAGTGCAATTCCCAAAGAGGGAAACAGCTGTGGACAGCCAGCAGGCAATTATTTGAGAAGCAAATGAACCTTCCAGGTGTGGAGATGTGGGTGGTACATCAGAGCCTCGGATATAACTAGTCAAAAGAAACTAGGTTATGCTGTAATCACAAATTAAACTCAAGGGCTGGTGACTTAATACACAAGGGTTTCTTTCTTGCTCACGTGATATATCCAATGACATCAGGTAACTTCCATGGGCAGCTGTTCTCTGGGCATTGACTTGGTGATCAACCCTGCTCCCCTCTGTGTCTTCATCATTTCCCATGTGGCCTCCACAATTATCTAAGAGCTTCTTAGTACCTCAGTCTGAAGGTGACACATCACCTACTCACAGCTTATTGGCTAGAATTAACCACATGGCTTTGCAAGATGACTGGGAATGCGTGTTTCCATGTGCCTGGGAAGGAGAATCAGATAAAGGTCAGTAACAGACACACATCCTCACACTCTCTTGGAATACCAGGCTAAATTATACTAAAACATAGAACACCAGCTAATCAATCAATAAGTATTTACTGATCACATTTTAGGTAACAGTGATACACTACTAGTTTTGACAAGTGGTACATAGCAAAACAACAGAACATTAAATATCTAGATGGGAGAAAAGATCAAATCTGCAAAACAAAATAAGTTATTCAAAGCGATATATAATTGAGAGTTAAATTGGGACTGTTGATGAATGATACAAGAATACAGGGAAGCAATATCAAAGGGGAAAGAAGTCAGATATTTCCCCCAAAATGAAATTGAGTGGCCAGGCGTGGTGGCGCACACTTGTAATCCCAGTACTTTGGGAGGCGGAGACCGGAGGATCTGGGTTCGCAGCCAGCCTCAGCTCGTGCACACGCGCGCGTGCGCACGCTTTCTCTCTCTCTCTTTCCCTGTCTCTCTCTCTCTCTCTCTCTCTCCTTAGTGAGGCCCTCCGCAACTTCATGAGACCCGGTCTCAAAATAAAGTATAAAAAAAAATAGGGCCAGGGGCGTAGCGCGGAGGTAGACCGCCCCTGCGTTCAATCCCCGGTACCACAAAAAATGAAATTGAGTGAAGTCCTGAAAATTTGAAAACCCATAGAAGGAAGGATTAGAATAAGATCTACTTGGGCAGCTCTGGATTCGATCCCTAGCTTCCTCCACTGCAAAGAGAATGTTACCTACCTCATGACCTGCTGCAGTTTGAATGTTTCCTCCAAACCCCCTCTTAACATGTAATTGCCACTGTGATGGTATTGGGTAATGAGACATTTAAGAAGTGATTAGGTTTTTAGAGATTCACCATCATGAACAGATTAATGCTGTTATCCTGGGCATGAGTTATCTTGGAAGTGGTTTCTTGTTAAAAAACAAAAAGGGAGGAGTTTAGCCTCATAAATGATGCAGCATCCTCTCACAAACTGAGAAGCAATTTGATGAATAGCAAAACTCATTGAGGTGAAAATGTGCCCATAGCAAAAAGCACTGTGCTAAAACAGGTGGCTGAGCTACGCTCTTCCTCCTTCAAGACCTAACCAAAACTACCTACTCTCATCATTGCCTGTGTGGTACACCTTCCTTACCCCTCCACTTTCACTGTTGGAGTACTTCCTGAGGATACTGTGATCCCTTCCTCTCCATCCCCCAGGGATCCCCAAAAGAATGAGCAATTTTACCCATGGCTTCTTAATTGAATCAGCTCAGAATATGTAGTAAAACTCCACCTACCCGATTATGTTGAGGAAAGAGAGTGAAAACAACACACACCTGCTGTTTCAGGTTATGTCTCCTCTAACTGAATCCTCGCAATTCCTGAAGGTGGACAATTTTATCCTGATTTTATACATTATGACAATGAGCTTTAGTGAGGTTAAATCACTTTTCCCAAGGTTACAGTTGGTTAAATTGCTTGTTCTGGATATAATTCAGACCTCTATCTGTCTGATTCTAAGGCTTATCATTTTTATTATCAAATTCCCATCAAGGTCAAAAATTCTATCAAATCAGGCTACACAGGATCCTAGATTTATTCCAGAAATCTTACAAGGTTAACATCACTTTGAATTTTAATTGTTAAAGTTCCTTATAGAGAATTCCCACTTAGAAATTGAATTGTTAAAGTTTCTCATAGAGAATCTCCTAATGTATCTGCACCATATGGCGGTCCTGGGCCATGGTCTCCCAGAAACTGCATTAGGGAAGCTCAAACATAATTCACTATGGGGTTGTCAACATTTAGTCCATACTGGTAATCTGTAAGAAATTAAGCAAAGACCACCCAATTTGTAGAAGCGATCCTTCAGTTGGTTCTGACCAGAGCCACACTCACTCCAGTGACCGTAAGGTAAAACATGTTGTGCTTTGCCCTCACTCTGCTGGACAATGCTGCTCCTTTGGAGCACTGTGAAAAACACGTGCTTTAAAAGCATCTGCCCATATTGCTATGCAACAGCAGTTTTCAATGGACCATGCTTGAGATGAATGGAAACTCAGGATGTGTCTATCACGCAGAGCAAGGCACTAGAGATTAATGAGACCAGATGTTCCTAGGAGTTGGGGGAAAGAACAATGGAATGCTTCCCTGCTCTTGCTATTGATTCCCCCCCCCTCTTGTCTTTGGAACAAACTGTGTAATATAATGTGGTACTTAAGCAAAGCTACTCCACATAATACAGAATGTGTTATATCCAAGTTGCTAGGTGACCATAAAAAACATTCTGGGACCACACCAGGAATTTCCAACCATCCGTTTTATCAACTCAATGAATTAATTAATTAAAAATAAATAAAAAAGTGAGCAATCAGCTGGGCGTGGTGGTGCATGCTTGTAATCCCAGTACTTGGGAGGCTGAGACAGGAGGATCACAGGTTCGCAGCCAGCTTCAGCAACTTGTGAGACTCTCAGCAACTTAGTGAGACCTTGTTTCAAAATAAAGAATAAAATTGGGCTGGGGATATAGCTCAGAGGTGGAATTCCCCTGGGTTAAATATCCAGTACCACACACACACACACACACACACACACACACACACAAAGTGAGCAATCAACAATAAATAAAAAAGTATAAGAGGGGAAATGACCCATGTGATGCTCAGAAAAAAAGTGTAAAAATTTAGGTGCACTGTATTTACTGGGGAGTGGACTAACATTAAAAACAGGACCACAGAGGAATTTGAATTTTGAGCTAAAGTAAAGAACTATTAACTTGAGTCCAGAGCACCATGTTTGCTTTTCGTAGATCCGATTTGGTAAATGTCCCTGTATGTGGGCTTGGCCATGAGTTGTCCTATGCTGAATTCCCAGTGAGAAGCAGCTCGCACCTAAAGCCCCAGTTCCATCAGAAGCAGAGTTACGCCCACAGGGCTGAGTCAGAGGAGCTTTCTACACTTGCCTTTCAGCCCCCTGCATAGCTCAGAAGCCAAAGGGGAGACCAAGTGTGTGGGGAGGAAATGCAATCACCCCTCTCACCATGCTGATCGAAATCCCTCTGTGGTAATCACCAGGCAGCTGCTGGGAAAAGAGCATTTAATCTAAATGTAAAACAGAACATACTGTTGATGGTCCCCGGTTCAGTCCACTGATGGGAAGCATGTCATCTTCTTACCTTTTCCTTCCTGGAAATGAATCAGTGTGTTCAGCTTTGAAACTCATCAGCACACCCCTGTTTTCACTTTCCCCACAAATAAATAAGAAGTCTGTAATTTTGACCAAGAATGAACACCCTGCAGACAAGATGACTTGTGGCAGATAATGCAATTGGTTCCAACAGTGAGATGTGACCGATGCGAACAATCAATCTGCAAAATAAAATTTCTCCAGGTACAGTACTATTCATCAAATGTGCACGTAAAACAGTTCATGCACAAGACAATTCTAACCACAGGTAACCAGCTCAAGTAATGTCATTTGTTGATAGCATCATTATGATAGTGACATCAAAATGGAGAAGTGGGCTCAGAAAAAGGCTACGTTTTCAGGGTGAAGAAATGGGGTTAGACAGAGAGCAGCCTCTAAGGGACCTCACCTCCACAACAAGGCTCGGAAATTCATCAACTTTCCCTGGAAACTTCTTATCTAAAATGTTAGTTTACCTCGATATCATGAGAATTAAACCACTAGAAACATCCTAAATTCTCTCTCTTCTCCATAATAATTGAAGTTTTCTTTGGAGGAGAAAGAAAAGTTCTCCACTCAGCCTGATGCTTCCTTTCACGGAGCTCCAGTGATTTGATAAGCCCGAGCCCCTTCACTTGTTTGAGACTTACTGACAGGTATTGGTGAGTGAACTAAACACACAAGGTCCTGGGGCTCAGTGGCACATGAAGGGTTGACACTTTGTCCTGATTCTCATGCTAATACTCTTTTTTAAAGGTACTTTTATTGGTGCATTATTCATTATATATATATTTTTTCAGCACTGGAGGTTGAACCCAGGGACATTCTACCTCTGAGCTACACCCCCAGCCCTATTTTTTATTCTTTATTTTGAAACAGGGTCTCACTAAGTAGTTGAGGCTGGCTGCGAACCTGCCATCCTCCTGTCTCAGCCTCCCAAGTACTGGGATTACAAGAGTGCGCCACCACGCCCGGCTCATTATATTTTTTGTTGTTGTTTTTGTGATACTGGGCACGGAACCCAGGACCATTCTACTCCTAAGCTACACCCCCAGCCCCATTTCATTATTTTCTTTTGAAACAGGGTCTCACTAGGTTGCAGAGGGTCTCACTAACTTGCCACGGCTGTGTGTGAACCTGTGATCCTCCTATCTCAGCCTCCCAAGTACTTGGATTACAAGCGTGCACGCCTGACTTCTCATGCTAATACTCTTATCTTGGCCAGACTCTTCATACTGTAAATACAGGAGGGCCAACCTGACCTGAACAAAAGAAAATTGCATCATTCTGAAACTAACTCTCTCTCTCTCTCTCTCTCTCTCTCTCCCTCCCTCCCTCCCTCCCTCTCATCTCTATGTCTATTATCTCTACCCCTATGTCTCTGTCCACCCCACTACCACCACCACTCACTGGTTTTCCCACAAGCAGCAGGAATTCTCTGTGATGCCTGCAGAGTCAAGCTTATCAAAAGCAGAATCCTGCCCTGGTCCAGAATCTATGACTGGTTAACGTTACTCAATCCTGGAAACTAGTATGAGGAAACTCATTTTCTTTTCACACTAAGCTACATCTTCTAACTTATTGATAGTATGTGATATATAAGTTTTTTGTCTGCATTATTCTTTGTCATATTTCCCAATTTATTGCCCTGTTTGAGAATAATTTTCATTAAAACCCAGAAATTTCAAGTTATAACTGCATAAAAAACAAATGTGTATTTTAATATTTATATATAGAGGTAGTAAAATAAATATTATGCTGATATATATGTGTATCAATGATATATATGTGTATATATGCATATATATATATATATATATATAATATGCATATATCATTGGAGAATTAATTGGGGCTGGGGAGACAGTAATGATGCTGGAACAAATAGGGTCCACTGGGGATACTCCAGGAAATAGGACCTATTGTACCCTGCTTATTAAATGAGACTTTCAATCTGAGATCCTATGAATTCTCCATTTGTTGTTTTACTTTTTCTTTTCTCCTCTCCCAATGAAGTTCTAATTCAGTTGCCTAACTTGAATGAGAAGCCCTATTAACAAAGTTTTTAAATTAACTTCCAAAGCTTTTTCAAGTAGATTAAAATATCTGACCTGTGTCTACGACCATGAATTTTTATGTCCCTGTCTTTTCCCTATGAACATCCTGTAAAAGTAAGTATTTTACTGGCCAAGAGCAGCACTTGAAAGGTGGGAGGCGACTGTGACATCCAAGTAACCGAGGCCCACGCTGCTTTGTAACCAGCTGTATCTGGGCTGCTGCCTTGGTTCTCCACTTGGTTTTGGAGTTGACACAACCATCGTGGGTGGTATTGAGAACATCTGTTCCCATGATTCCCAAGTTCCCAAGGAGTGATGGTCATGAATCACTGCTCCCAAAAAGACTTCATTTTTACTTGAAGACTTTAAAATGCCAAAAGATGTATTAAAAATTTATCTCCAGAGTGTTTGCAGTAAACGATGTTTTGTGGCCTAAGACTAATAAGAGTTGCCATGTTACTTTAAGGAAGCAAAAACAATGGGGATTTTCAGGGCAATGACATATCATTTTATATTCCATTCCCTCACAATACCCAATATTACTTGGAAAGTTATCATGGAGTCTAAAACTCATAAAAGTATATTTTCTGAACTGGAAAATTAACTCTGTGGTAGAGCACTAGCCTAGCATGTGCAAGGCCCTAGGTTTTAATTCTCAAAAGGAAGGAAGGAAGGAAGGAAGGAAGGAAGGAAGGAAGGAAGGAAGGAAGGAAAATTTTCTGCTGTCAATGAAGTTTCAATTCTCTCCTTGGGAGGCTAAGGCAGGAGAATCACAAGTTCCAGCCAGCCTGGGCAATTGAATGAGACACTGACTTAAAATAAAAGGCTTGAGGATGCAGCTCAGTGGTAGCATGCACAAGCTTTGGGTTCAATCCGCAGTATCACAAAACAAAACAAAAAAAAGAGTATGTGCTGATGTAGACATGAAGCAATTTGAACTCTCATACATTGCTAGTAGGAATACAAGCATTAATATAAATCACTGCCCTTGATCTGTTCATTGCTTGTATGTTTTCAACCTCTTGGTTATGTTATCAATTGCAGAACCATATACATGGTCAAAACTCATTGAACTCTACCCTTAAAAAAATTGGCCATATTTGTTGTTTGTGAAAAATACCTTTAGAAATCTAATTTAATAAAATTATATTTATAATAGGAATTATTTTACCCTGCTTATTAAATGAGACTTTCAACCTGAAAGCCATATTTTAAATAAAATAGGGCTGGGAGTGTAGCTCAGAGGTACGGTGAATGCCTAGTATGTGTAAGGCCCTGGTTCTAATCAGAAGAAGGAAGGAAGGAAGGAAGGAAGGAAGGAAGGAAGGAAGGAAGGAAGGAAGGAGAAAGAAAGAAGTAATTAATATAATCTATTTAAAAACTAGCAAATTTTTTTAATGGGGGAGGAGTAGAGATATAATATTACAGTTTCAGTACTGCCTTCCAAACCCAATACCTTAGGAAAAATAACAAGCAATTAAAATCAAAGGATCTAGTTAGAAGAAAAGAAGGAAGAAAGAAAACAGAAAGATGAGAATTAAAGGAAGGGAGGGAAAAAGAGAGGGAGGAAGAGAGAAAGAGAGAGAGAGAGAGAGAGAGAGAGAGAAGTAAGGACACCATTGAAATCCACAGTTTTATCACACATTTCCTCATCATTTCTTCCATTAAGTCATTCACCACCTGGGACATTTCAACTGGATAAACTCTAGTGTTCTTGATCCTCAAGGTTGCTTTATGCAGGAAACCTTTCTTATAGTTGATCTAAAATATATATAAGACGGTAGCCAGAACAAGCCATCTTTTGCCACAGTAGAAGCACTGTTTCTCATACTTAGTGCCAGTCTTGAACAGACCGTATTTTCAACAAATGAAATTTTCTGCAAATTGTCATTCAATATACAAAAGGATTTGTCTCGTATAGAAAGCAATTTCTAACCTCAAGATTATAGTTTGTATCACTTATATCCTTTTCTTCCTAGAATACAAATAGCATTTGGAGAATGAGAAGAGGAATTTCATGTATATTGACCAAAGTAATCATTTTGAGTTACACTACACCATATTGCACTAAAATTTGAAAAGGTCAATCAGTATGCTGTTGAAATTTTTGAAACCAGAGATAAGAGTATACTATATGGGAAGCCAGGCATGGTGGCACACACCTATATTCTCAGTACTTGGGAGGCTGAGACAGGAGGACCACAGGTTCATAGCAGCCTCAGCAATTTAGTGAGACCTTGTTTCAAAATAAAAAAATAAAATAGGGCTCATCACATATAAGAATGGCCCTGGATTCAATCCCCAGTAGCCAAACACACACACACACACACACACACACACACACACACACACAAACACACACACACAAACACACACACACACACACACCATATGGGAAAATATCTTTGAATAAAGGATAAATATGTCTTTGAATAAAGTGGTACAGATTATGCTGTTACTTAGTTGTGAGATTTTTACTTTTATTATTCAATATATCTGATAGTTCTTATTAACACATTACCAACTACAAAGTCCAAAGACATGGTTCTTTAAAAGAATACAAAATCAATTTTTTTAAAAAATCAGCTTTTCTATATGCAAGTCATGAATCCACTGAAAAAGAAATCTGGAAAATAATTCCATTCACAATAATCTCAAATACAATAAAATACCTAGGATTAAATCTAACCAAGGAGGTAAAAGACCTCTATGATGAAAATTATAAAACACTAAAGAAAGAAAGTGAAGATCTTAGAAGATGGAAAGATCTCCCATGCTCTTGGATAGGCAGAATAAATATTATCAAAATGGCCATTCTACCAAAAGTGATCTACAGAGTCAATGCAATCCCTTTCAAAATACCAATGTCATTCTTCTCAGAGTTAGAAAAAATCAGTCCTAAAATTCATTCGGAAAAACAAAAGACCCAGAATAGCGAAAACAATTCTCAGCAATAAGAACCATGCAGGAAGTGTCACAATACCTAACTTCAAATTATACTACAGAGCTATAGTAATAAAAATGGCATGATATTGGCACAAAAGCAGACACATAGACCAATGAAACAGAATATAAGACAGAAATAAACCCACACCTTTATAGCCAATTGATTTCTTACAAAGGTGGCAAAAGCATATGCTGGAGAAAAGACAGCCTTATCAACAAATGGTGTTGGGAAAACTGGTCACTCATTTGTAGAAAAATGGAATTGAGCTCCAACCTCTCTCTCTCTCTCTCTCTCTCTCTCTCTCTCTCTCTCTGCATAAAAATCAACTCAAAATGCATCAAAGAGCTGGGACTTAGACCAGAGACTTTGAAATTACTAAAAGAGGGCATAGGACCAACACTTAACATATAGACACAGGTAGAAACTTCTTCAATAAGACCCCCAAAGCTCAGGAAATTAAAACAAGAATTAATAAGTGGGATGGCATTAAACTAAAAAGTTTCTGCTCATCAAGGAAACCAGAAAGAGTCTAAAGAGAAAGCCTACAGAATGAGAGAAGTTTTTTTTCAGCTAGTTCTCTAATAGAGGACTAATATCCAGAATATACAAAAACCTTAAGACTTAAAAATAAATAACCCAATCAATAAAAGGGCAATTGAACTAAATAGACACTTAACAAAAGAATAAATTCAAATGACCAATAAATATATGAAAAATGTTCAACATCATTAGGAATAGGGGAGATGCAAATCAAAACTACTCTGAGATTCCATCTAACCCCAATCAGAATGGCAACATCAAGAAGTCAAACAACAATAAATGTTGGTGAGGATGTGGGGAAATAGGAACTCTTCTACACTGTTGGTGGGATTGCAAATTAGTGCAGCCCCTCTGGAGATCAATGTGGAGATTCTCAGAAAACTGAGAATGAATCCACCATATGATCCAGCTATACCACTCCTGGGTATCTTTCCAAAGGGACTGAAATCATAAAATCATAGTAATACATTCATATATATGTTTATAACAGCACAATTCACAATAGCCAAATTATGAAACCAACCTAGATGTCTATCAACAGACGAATGGATTACAAAAGTATGGGATATCCACACAATGGAATTCTACTCAGCAATAAAGAGCAAAATTATGTCATCTGCAGGAAAATGGATGGACCTAGAGAACATCATGTTAAGTGAAATTAGCCAGTCTCAAAAAGTGAAGGGTTATATGTTTTTTTCTCAGAAGCAGAAGACAGGGAGTAATCAGGATACCAGAGAAACTTTAGATAATGGAGGAGAAACCCCAGTGGAGTGAGACAGGTGGTGGCGAGGAGGAAGAATTAATTAATGAAGGAAACCCCTCATAGACATTATGTACATATGTGAGAATACCAATGCCAATCTCTATATCATGTATGAGGAATGGGGGAGTGGGGAAGGAGCAGGGGAGAGACTCACCAAGTACTGTGAGCATATATGTCCCTATCTCTCTGAACTACATAATGATATAAGATTACAGTGCACCAATAAAAGTACATTTAAAAAAGAATCTATCATGCAATTATATAGGGACTACACATTCAGCCTTTCCTATTAAGCTTTATTTTTCTCAGAGAAGTGACTAAGCCATAAACACTTAGGCAGTTATCTAACATAACTCTTTGTGATGAACAAGAAAGTATTAGATGGATCTGTGGCACTAAACGATAGATTCTCTTTCTAAAAACCAATGATCCAGGCTGTGGGTGTGACTGGGTGGTAGAGTGTTTGCCGAAGATGTGTGAGAGCCAGGGTTTGATCCCTAGCACAGCAACAAACTAACAACCACCAACAATGAAACAAAGACAGTGCTCCTATCCCCAGCATCAGAGTGGCTCTTGCCTTTTGGTGTCTTTCATTTCTTGGTTGACGGCACTGCCATGCCGCCCTGCCCTTCCCACTTTACACTGCATGGGAAGCAAGGTGATAAATCAGCACTACTGTGCAGAGTAACTTCTTTCTTCTATGAGAAAAGTTTTAAAAATATATTAAATTAAATACAAAAGAACATTGGACTAGGCTTGGGGAGGCTGTGTTGCAATAGGTCAGTCTACCCCAAACTGGCTTAGGAACTTGAAGAGCTATTCCTGTTACATGAATAGCCACTTTTTTTATCTTAAAAATGTGCAATTGGATTAAATGATTTAAGTTCCCTTTGGCTCCAACATTCTAACAGAGACTGTGTAAATATTTTCTCAAAATGTGTTATTTTCTGAAACAGCACTTAGGTGTGTTGTGTTAGCCTAATGTGAGTCCTATTATTTGTAAAATGAAAATCTCTTGCCTTGCCTCTGTGTCTGCTTCTTCACCATCTCTATCACTACACTGCCTGAAGGGTATCCATTGATCTGCAACCCATAACAAAGATGGAACCCATACGATCAAGACAAAAATCTGAGCTGAGTGTGGTGGCTCTTGCCTATAGTCCCAGCACTTGGGAGGCTGAGGCAGGAGGATCGCAAGGTTGAGGCCAGCTTGGGCAACTCAGGGGAACCCTGTCTCAAAATTTTAAAGTGGGGGTCGTAGGGGTGTAGCTCAGTAGTAGAGCACTTCCCCAGCATGCTTAAGGCCCTTGGTTGGATCCCCAGTACCACAAAACAACAACAACCACATAAGACTTTAAGTTCTGAGAGTCCCACCCAGAGTCATTTCCTTGTGCTTTGAATCCTTCTAAAGATCAGTTTGGTACTTTGAATTCTAATTTTCTGGAGGAATAAGTTTTTCACAAGCAGACATGAGTCTCATAAAAGGGAAGGAGGGAAAATATAATTTTTGTCCTTTTGAAATAACACAGTCTATAATGTTCAGTATTCAAAAATGGTATACTAACAAATATTTTAAAACTAAAGTAGTAGGTAACTACCTTGATATGTAAACAACAAAATATTGCCTACGTATTCCAGGGAGAAATTATTATTAATGACTCAGAATCATGTCATGGACTGGCTCTAAATAGTGAGTTGAAAAGACAGTATAATGATTCACCAGATATCCTGAATTGCTGAAAGCCATAAAGTTTAATCAGATTACTGCTTCATCTCACATCTTTTTTTTTCTTGTAGCATCAGTGTAGTAGGTACCTTCTCCTCCCCAAGTGACAGGATGATGCGCAGGTAAACAATATAATATTTTACGAGTACTCTTGGCCCTTCCCAAGAGGGTCAACAGGAATGAAAGAGTTCAAGAGCAAGTGAGCAGACTCTGCAACTAGAGAGGTCAGAAGACAAGTAGAATTCAGTAGTAGCAGTGTCCTGAGTATAACCGCCACACTCCAGGAGAGGAGGTGATGGGTTGAAGAGGAGCCAGGGTACAAATGGAAACCACTTGGCTCTTCATCAGCAAAAGGCTGGGGAAGTTCTGAGACAAAATGTTATGGGTTGGGATGGCCTTCTGAAAATTGCTTGCTATAAGAAGATCCACTGCATGGATTTGGTGAAAAGGTTAGTTAGATATCTAAAAAGGACAAAATAGGGTTGAGAAAAATATAAAACTTTTCTTCCATGAACTCTCAAAATGTGTCATCAAGCACAAAACTTTTTTAAATTACCAAAAACGATTTGGAAATAAATCATTTAGGCAAAGGAAATAAGATTCCTGAGTTTAATATAGATATCGGGAAATTGTTTTTTATTATCTCAACACTAAATTCTGAGTGACACAAAATTAGAATGAATGAAAATGTATCAAATGTACAATCAAATGAAAAGGCTATAGTTTCACAGAAGATTCTTTTTTGACACTATCTTTCCCAACCAGCATTTAATCAACTGGAATTATTTTTCAGGAAATAATTTATTGTGGTGAGTGGTCCCTTATGAGTTTCTATCCCAGGGTTGGGTGGTGGATGTGTCTTTCTGGGCACAGTCAAGTCTTCCATCACTTTTCTTATTTCATGCAGAGCTGACCAATGTATTTTTCAATTTTTTGTTTGTTTGTGAAAACTTCAAGGAATCTTTTAGATATATAGAAGAGAAATTTTATATTGGGAAAATAGCTAATAAACGTGTTCCTATAAACTTGTTCTAGAAGTAGAAGTGAATCTCATAGCTCTATTTTTAAGCAGATTGCTTAAAATCCTGTTAATGATAATATCAATAAACTTGGCATATTTTTAATTAGGAATGACACTTCTCAACATAGACTCATAAATGTTCACGTTCCTGTTTATGAGTATTAATTACACTATTTCTCAGGTCTAAACCATGATGAATATGGTGATGCTGTCACAACACAGAGTAAACCCTAAGGGGCTGATTGATTCATTAACTTTCCAGGTTATCTGAGATAACAATTTTGTTTCCAAAAGAGAACTAAGATTAATATGTTTACTAAATATCCAAAATTAGATAAATATGATTTATAAGGTATAAACTATTTATGTATGTTTATTTCAAAAATAAAAAGGCATTCTTAAAATATTTATTTCCTACAAAATTGAAGGTCTTTTCCAATTAAGTAAATAGTCTTTACTTAAAAAGACTCTGTCTCATCAAGACTCATAAGTTCTTTTAAATTGGTTAAAAATGTATATGTAACAATTTAGGAATGGAAGAGACTTGCCACTGGTTGTTAAAGAGATGACATTCTTATCAAAACTATAATCAGAAAATGTTTTAGACATTCCAAGCTGGGTACAGAGCTCCTAGGTTCAATCTCTTGTACCCCGGCAGGGGGAAGGAGGAAAGAACCCTAGATCAAAAAGGTCCTTCCTTATTCCTTACAAAAACCTCTCATCTTGGGCCCAATTATGACTCCTTTATGATTATTGAATGCTTTTTGTTGCAAAGAGCCACACCCCTGATCTTTCCATACTGGAACCTCTTCTGCTTTCTTCATTCCCTTTCTAATGATAAACGTAACTCTTCTACCCCAGGTCACTAGCCAGTCCTGATAGATGTCCATCATTCCCAATCAGAGTTGAGTCTTAAGGAGGCTGTGGGTTTGTGCCCGTGACCCAAGTGCAGAATTTTCTGCAATAAGTATAATAACAAAGATCAAACTGAAATCTTATACTTAACAAAATTTATAGAGAGTTACATTGTAATTCTGTGGCCATTTTAAGAATTAGGTTTTTTTTTAATACATTAAGTTTACTTTGTAACCTGAAACTAAGGCCATATGACTCAACTAGGCCTTATGACTCAAGTCTAATCAATGGTTATGTTGCCTATGGGACAGGATGTCCTTTACCTCCAAAGCCCAGAGAGGAATCCAGAAAGCTGAGCCAGAGACATTGCCATCATGGAGTCAGGAGCCAGAGTGTTCCTCCACCAGAGGATGCACAGGGCAGAGTGAGCAACAGTTCAACCCCAGTCATGTACATGCTGCACAGAACTGCACTTAAAGGACCAAAATAATATGAGTAGTATCAGTGCCCTAGGGAAGGAAGATCTCTTTCTTCACAAACATCTCATCAATCAGAAAGAAACATAGGAACCTAAATCCAAGCATAGCACTAACACACCCCTTCAACCTCTAGATTTTCAAACTAGATGAAGTCACGGTGACGATAATTGAAGAAAAGCTAATGATGATGCCTTAAATTTTAGTTCTGATCATTTCTTTCCATCATTAAGAGAATCAAATATTTCCCTTCATCAGCAAACAAGGTCTTAAAATCAAGAAATGTTATAATCCTGTTGCTAGATCATATTATACTACCTGATGGTGTATTTTTAAAGATTCAATCTTATGGACCAACTGATCATAGATTTGAAATTTATTCACCCTGAAAAGTTTTCTAACAGGCATACTAACTTTTAGTTATACGTTTCACAGCTAATATAAATGAATGTCTATTTATAAAATATTTTAACTTTTTTGGTACTTTTGAAGAACTAGAAGTGAAAACATCCCAAAACTAAACATATCAATGGTTTTAAATTTTCATAAAAATTTGAAATACAAAGCTCAAACTTAAAATTCCTGTAGTATTTATTCTTGATTCATTTGCTTATGGATGAAAGATGACGATGGGCAGAAGCTATTATGTGTGTGGAGTTTGCTCTATACAATCAAAGGAATAATTTTGGGACCCGGTCTGGGGATCCAAGTTACAAATAAAAACAATCTTCAGACGGGCGTGGTGGCGCACGCTTGTAATCCCAGTACTTTGGGAGGCGGAGACCAGAGGATCCGGGTTTCCGGCCAGCCTCAGCTCTCTCTCTCTTTCTCTCTCTCTCTCTCTCTCTCTCTATCTCTATCTCTATCTCTCTCTCCTTCTCTCTACTTAGTGAGGCCCTCTGCAACTTCATGAGACCCGGTTTCAAAATAAAGTATAAAAAATAGGGCCGGGGGTGTAGCTCGAAGGTAGAACGTCCCTCGGTTCAATCCCCGGTACCACAAAAAAAAAATGTTCATATTTTCTGAGTCCTTATCCTTCCTTTCCCCATTAAGATGCTCAGGGCTTTCACAGGGGGGACCCTAGTCCAGGACCTCCAATTTAGAGCGGTGACTGACAGACTTAACCTATAATCCTCACAATGATCCTGTGAGGGAGGGCTGTGGCATTCCAATTTTACTAAGTAATAGAGATCCAGAGAGGATAAATATCAGACCCAAGGTTAACACAGTTACTAAGTGGCAGAAGCAGGTGGACCCCAAGTTTACAGTCTCTTGGACTCACCCACCTCCCGAAATCTGTTCATCAGATTTGGAAACTTCTGAGTGATATTGTATAATACAAGGGAGTGGTCAAATAGACCAAAGAGATGAAGGAGAACTGAAAAGAGACAGATTGGATATGGGAAGTGAGGTAAATTAAGAAGTCCAGGGTAATGTCTAAGATTTAAGAGAAGTCTAGGGAACAGGGTGGGCTTTTATTATGAGCATAGAGAGATCATCTTTCCAGTTCTAGATTTAAAAAAAATACATTGTTAACTGGGACAAAAAAACCTAATCCTCCTTTTTATATTATAAAAATCATCTATCTTTAATATATTATGATGTCATGTAACATCTGGAGTGTGTGTGTGTGTGTGTGTATGTGTGTGCGTGTGTGTGTGTGTGTGTGTGTGTGTGTGTGTGT
>PVJS01001856.1:0-59034 GCA_004027185.1 Glis glis | reverse complement strand
CCCAAGTACTGGGATTAGAGGCATGTGCCACCACACCCAGTTTCAGCTGGATCTTTAGGAGGAGAAGAATATTCACCTGCTAAATTTCAATTTGTAATAATTATGATGACTCAAACTAATGCCCTCAAATATAAGTTTCATGAAGAGATAGAAATTTTGTCTATCATATTCAACAATGTACACGGGACACTGCCAGATAACTAGGAGATGCTCTGCATATTTGCTGAAACGGTTGCATGCAAAGCCCCACAATATGTCTTCAAGTATACACATTGTGGCTTGCTAGCATTCTTGTTGTTCTAGTGACCCTGATTCAAACATCATTAGCAATCAGGGAGATGCAAATCAAAATTACTCTAAGATTTCATCTGACCCCAATAAGAATGGCAATCATTAAAAAGTCAAACAACAACAAATGTTGGCGAGGATGTGGGGAAACTGGGTCTCTTCTACACTGTTGGTGGGATTGCAAGCTAGTTCAACCACTATGGAGGTCAGTGTGGAGATTCCTCAGAAAACTGGGAATGGACCCACCGTATGACCCAGCTATACTGGGTATCAAACCAAAGGGATTGAAACCAGAAAACTACAGTAATATATGCATACCCATGTTCATAGCAGCACAATTCACAGTGGCCAAATCATGGAACCAACCTAGGTGTCCATCAACAGATGAGTGGATTACAAAATTGTGGGAAATACACACAGTGGAATTCTACTCAGCAATAAAGAAGAAAAAAATAACATCATTTGCAAGAAAGTGGAAGGATCTGGAGAACATTATGTTAAGTGAGATCAGTCAATCACAAAAAAAGAAGGGACATATGTTTTCACTAATATGTGCAATCTAAGGAGTAGTAGGGTCACACAAGGAACTCTGGTTGATAATGGAGAACCCTCAGCGGAACAAGGGAAGTGGTACAAGGGAAGGGGGAGGGCAAGAAGGAAGGGAATTAATGGAATTACTATCATAAACAATATGTACATGTGAAAATATACCAATATCATGCTTGGTACTTCATACGGGTGGGGGGAGGCGGGGGGGCACTAAGAGCTGTGTGCATACATGTTAACCTCAAATAGATATTCATTGCAATGTAAGACTCCAATGCACCAATAAAAGCACGTTAAAAAAACAATATGCAATGTAAACATCTAATCTCATAAAGTCAAGATGAAGTTCAGGAACATAATTTTGTAGGCTTCTTCTTGGTCTCATTAACTGATGTTTATATTTACAATGCATAAATTATGTGTGGTAAATGTAAAAACTACTTTCGAATAAAATGAAGAAAATATATCCAATAAATATTTAATCTACATAAAAACAACTAAAACAAATCTCTATAAGCCAAACTCATGCCAAATTGAAAATGGGTTGTGGTAGTAGAAAGTGTAATATGATGGACCAAATCAGTTTTTTACATTGCTTCATCTTATTGCAAAATAACAAAGGGGAAACTGTTGGTTGTGATTCAACTCCCATACATCCTGATGATTTAGAGTTCAAGAGCTAGAATTTAACACTAAGTAATGCCTTATCATTCAACTCTGACCCTATATTCCTTATCCTCAATGTCCAAAACAGTTAAGTATTATTTTATAACTTCCAAAAGTCTAAGACTACAGAGGGAGGTTAGCTTCAAGTAAGGGCAGAGCTATGGTGTGGGCCAATAGACATATATAAGACGTTCACATGCAAGGTTTGTTTGATTCTTCTTTGTACCACCTGCTTAGCATAGTATTTGGAATGTGCAAATACTTAATAAATAAATGAAGAATAAATGATGCAAGAATGAATTAAGCAATCCCTAGGCAATGACTGTTAATGATTTCTAAACAATTAAGTCAAAAGCTGTTGAGAAACTCTACCTTATGTGAATCAGGCTAACAACACCTGATCCTACTTATCAATCTTAATACCACAAAGAGAAAGGTAATTTAACCATGTAGGCCTTCTGAGCTGATATAAAAGAAAACACACAACAACACATACAAATACTCCTATGGAATATTCTGCCAAAAATTCACCCTGAATCTATTCACCCCTCTAGATCTATCAGGTTACAAGACCTACAAGAATAGAGGAATGTGTTCGATGGCACTGTAAGATATCAGCAAAACCCACAACATAGAAACATTTAATACAAACAAGCAAATTACTAATAAGGAAAACAAAAGGGGAAGATAGCCTATAGATTAATGCTATAAGTGGAAGAAAATAATTATAATAAGAACTGAGAAAATTGGGGGAAACTGAATATGGAAAACATAAAGAAATTACTTGCAGTTATTTTAAGCCTGATACTATTTCACATACAGTAAAAAAACAATAGGACCAAAAACACTAACTTTAATGACTCATACTGAAGTATTTATAAATGGAATGACATATAGTCTAGAATTTACTTTAAAATAATGCAATGGGATAGAAGTGAATGGAAGTAGAGGAGAAATTAGATTCACTATGTACTATTAATTATTGAAGTTGCTTGATTGGTACATAGAGATTCTTTATGCTTTTCTTTCTATTGTAAATGTTTGATAATTTTAAGGACATAATAATTATATATATATACATATATATAAAGTTTCAGGCACTCTAGCACAAAGTAAGCACTTAATGAATGTTAGCAAATATAATCCCCCCCAAATGAAAAAGAAAGAAAAGTGCTGTGTGGGTGGCATTTACATCTATCCCTGCACTTTGTGCATGTGCATGTACTTTAAATTTTAAAAGTTTACATTTTTCTTCTGGAAATGCAGAATAGCTTATATCAGATGAATTCTCCTACTGAAAATTAATATAAACTATGAGAAAAATATTTTAAAAACAGTTGAATACAGTGAAGAAAAGACAAAAGAAGGCCTTATACACTGCATCAGATACAATACTTGGAAGAAAGGATGAGTACCACATAGTAGATGAGCACCACTTTTAATCACTGTTCCTCTGAGGACCCTTTGTAGTATTCCATGGAGTCCAGTGAAATAGAGCTCAGATAGAAAGCATTTGCCCTAATGGGCTAAAGGGAAATAGGCTGTCAGAGAAAAATCCTGGAAAAGGGGAACCCACAGAATCTACATACAATTTACCTCCAAATTATTATGTAACTGTTGAACGGTTGTGTGTAAGATGTAACTCAGAACTCTCAAAGAAGCAACAGCTAGATGGCAGAAATTTCATCAGCCACACAGTTCAGGGAATATTACTTTGATTTTTAAATCCTATCACATTAGAGGAGTTTGGTAAGGACCTCAGGCTTTCTATCAAAACCCCAGAAAAGCCACAGCTTAGGAATAAGGCCAGTGCTAAGAACTATACCCTAGTGCTAACAGCAAAACCAAAGGAAGCTCACATTTACCCAGCCATCCACAGGCCACAACGTGTACTCAACAGTTTAACTGCCCAACAGAACAAAATGCAGCACCTTTAGAGAAAAAAGCAAATACTAGGGTCTCTGTCCACAATATATCAATCATCGTGTCCAATATACAGTCAAATAGTACTAGCTCCAGGGAAGAGAAGGAGAATCCAATCCACAATCAAGAGAAAAGGAACGTCAATGGAAGCCACCCTACACATGGCCCAGAGGTTTGGGTTAGTAGACTGCGACTTTAAAACAGCTGTTACAAATATGTGAAAAAATTTGCAGGTAAAATAAAAAACCACAATGGGAAATCTTGGCAGAGAAATAGAACATGTAAAAAAAAATAAAAGTTTATTTTAAAAGAAGGGATTAACTGACAGCTACATCAAGTAAATAAAGGAAGAGCTCAGTGCATGAGCGGGTTCTGTGGCGACACTTTCTTGCTTTGTGCTAGAGAGAGTTTTGCTGCTACCCTTCAGCCAGAGCACCTTTCTTTCCTTATGCCTCGCAGCCAAACCTTGGGACCAATCCAGGTAGATAATAGCTTCTGGGCTCCGGACCAGGCAGGTGGCTTCCATAAGTGGCTGAAATTAAATATTAACCACCGCACTTCAAATTATAACAATAGATCCTTGCCTTTTTATGCTACTTTACATGTAGCAAAGTCGACCACATGCATCTTCCCAATGTTCTTTGCCATAACTAGAGAGTCAGTGTGGTGAGAGCGCCAGGATCTCTTTATAAAATTGCCGCGTATCCCAGATAAGAGGGTTTCAAAAGAAGTCCATGTCATCCATATCCTAAAAGGATCACAGACAATTAATTGGTAAAAAGCCCAAGCTTCACTAGAAAGAATGGCATCAGTTTTGAGCTGGGGGATCTGAGCATATGGGGGTACCAGGTGATCTATTTACTTTGCAATTATCCAAGAGTGCATGACTAGCAGGTAATTGACAATCCCTTAGGTACTAGATGTTGATTTCATTCACAGCTTCAACTTTAGAATCTGGCCCATTCCCAGCTCAGATCTCAGAAATCATTGGAAGAATAAATAATTATAAACTGATTCAAGAATCCCCACCTATCTGAATTTAAATTCTACCACCCTCCAGAATTTCCAAGACTGTATTAAAATAAATTAAATTGTTCAATGCTGTTTATCAAACAACATTTAAAATTCAATTTTTTGTTTGCAAAGTAGCATATAGTTCAGAAGTTAGCACCCCAGATCTGCCTTGACCTGCCGGTGTGAGGTAGGAGGGTGTTGTGAGTTAGATTTATAATCGCCATGGCAGCAGCGAGTAGAGCTGAATGGCAGAAAGTCACACAGCCCATCAGGTTGTGTACATCAAATCCAGATGCAATCAAACTTGAATATCCTCCTCCAAATGGCATTTAAATTTATCCCTCAAAGAACCATCTAGATCCCCTTTTGACAGGCCAGGTCATTGAAAAGCTGAGTTTACTGGGTCTCCATCAAAATTCCCAAATCAGTCACTATGGTGAAAAGAAATATATATTGATTTTCCAAAAGCCAAGGGAAAGAGCTGTGTCTGGGATGTTTATAAAATATTATATATGAATATCCTTATGATAACTGTATATTTATTTAAAGTTATTCTAACTTGTCCCTTAAAAATATTAATAAAATGATTAACCCTTTTTTATTATAGACTATATTCTAGCTTTAACAATCCAATTTCAATATTCAAGCTCACAGAGAGCAAATCGCAAAGCCTTAGAGTAAATGTTGTTGAAATCTGGAGAAAACCCACTGAAACTTTATATAACCACACAGCAGATTTACTGACTTAACATGAAGCCTATAAAGTCATTAGGAATTAGCCATCTTTAAAAAATATTATTTGTTAAAAATGTAGGATTTCAGCCAGGCGTGGTGGCACACGCTTGTAATCCCAGTACTTGGGAGGCTGAGACAGGAGGATCTCAGGTTCATGTCCAGCCTCAGCAACTTAGCAAGATCTTAGGTTCTCAGCAACCTAGCAAGACCCTATTTCAAAATAAAAAAAATAAAATAAAATAGGGCTGGGGGTATAGCTCGGAGGTAGACTGCCCCTGAGTTCAATCCCCAGCACCACAAAAGGAAAAAAAATAATGTAAGATTTCAAAGCTCTGCTTAATGCTGATCCTGATATATAGAAATACAATTCATTGTTTTTTTTACACAATGCCAGATAAATTATTTAATTTCTAAAGATTAATCAGGAGATAACATTCACTGATTCACCTAGCTCGTATCTGGTGTAAGATTCTATTCCTCTGCACTAATTAGTTTGAGACTTACTGGAGAGCTCTAAATTGATATACTTCCTAAAACAAAGAAAGATCTAGAAATTCTCTGGGCTGGACAGAGAATATGGAAGAACTAATTCAAGATCTACATAAAACCATGGTGGCAGAATTATGGATCATGTCCCTTTAGGTCTATGCTGAACATTCAAGAAGGTTATTGGCCCTCTGGCATGGACCTTCTGGTGGCCATAAATTCGGTGAGTGCATTGGTCTAGGAGCTGCAAGTCTCTTACACTACATAAGAAAGAATAGGCTTGTGTTCTTTGTCAAGACTACTGCTATAGGAAAGTCATGTCCACTGGCTAAGTGACTGTTCTGGGCCAACTCTTCTGCCTGCCCTACAGACTTCCAGACCAGCCTGCAGGCAAGCTGACAGCATTTTTAAATGCATGGACAGAAAATTTATCAGGTAATGTCAGAATGGCAACAATTAACTGAATCAGTTTCAAAATGAATTATGAAAATGTACTTGTGTTCTGAAACAAAGACGTGACTTACAATATATAAGAAGAGTAAAATAGTTTCCTTTGTTTTCTGTGTTCCAAGTTTCAATGCAGAAGTCTAGCATTCCTGAATGTTTTTTTTCCTCACATGCCAGTGTTAAAAAAAATGTATGCTGTGTCAGTTAATCTTTTCATAGTGGGAAAGGCTCAAATGAATTACAAAGTAGAAAAATAATGTTCAATAAGAACCACATTAGAGAGTGACAAAAAAAAAGCATTGCCTGAAAAAGATCCTATTCTTTTGTGTGGCATTTGTAGCTGGCTAGATGTAGTTTATTTGTCTGCTCTGTCACGGGGCCAGATGTCACTTAGAAACTATCTTTCATTCCACAAGCAATATCCAGATTGAAATGAAACGAGGTTAGTCTGCCCCGGGCTGGACAGAAAATAGGGAAGAACTAATTCAAGATCTACATAAAACCATGGTGGCAGAATTATGGATCATGTCCTTTTAGGTCTATGCTGTTTCCAAGGAGGAAGATATAAAATCAGGTAAAAGAGGAGGAATATAAGATCTAGAAATGGCTGATCTCCTCTGCATGGAGTTATCTTTGGAGGGTTAAGTCCAGGAAGTAATAAGCCATGCATCAAGCAAATGAAAGAAAAAAGAAAGTATTCTGACTGAGTTTTTACTTGGCCCTAGAAATTTGAAATGTATTTAGAAACTTGTAATGTTTTCCTATACCTTCTAGAAAATTGGAATTCAATAGAAAGTATAATAAGTATTAACAAAATAATAATACTAATACCTATTGTGTGGGAAATTCTATACACATTTAGTTTTATTTTAATCCTTATTATGATACTACAGGGTATTAGTTGTGCACTGTAAAGATAAGGAAACTGGAACTTGGAGTGATTAAATTATTGCCTCAGTGACAAATGAAATGCTTAAAGCCAGAACTTGTTTCTAAGTTCATGTTCTATGCACCATAGCACAGCTGCCTCCACGGCAGGGGAAAAATGACTGAAAATAATTAAATTTAATTGCAATCAATAACCATGAATTAAGCACCTACTGTATTCTAAACACTCTGTTGTGCACACCAGGAATATATTAATAAAACATAGTCTCCTCCTTACGTAGATCTCTTCACTCTGTTGGTTATTTCCTTTGCTATTCAGAAGTGTTTCAGTTTGATGTAATCCCATTTGTGAATTTTTTATTTTGTTCCTTGTGCTTTTGAGGGAATATCCAAGTAATCATTGCCTAGACCATGGCATGGAACTTTACCCAGATAATTTCTTCTAGTGGTGTCACGGTTTCTAGTCTTACACACAAGTCTTCAATTCATTGTAAGTTGATTTTTGTAAATGACGTGAAATAAGGTTCTAATTTTGTTCTCACATAGATATCCAATTTTCCCAAACATTAGTTGTTGAATGAACTGTCCTTTCCCTTTTGTGTGTTTTTAGCACCTTTGTCAAAAATCACTGGACTACAAATGCCCAGATTTATTTGGGGGCTCTTTATTCTGCACCATTGGTCTGTGCGCCTGTTTTTCTGCCAGTACCATGCTGTTTTGATTACCATGATTTTGTAGTATATTGTGAACTCATTGTGATACTTTCAGCTTTTCTCCTTTTGCTCAATATTGCTTTGGTCCTTTGGGGTTTTTGTGGTTTCATATAAAATTTAAGATTGTTTTCTTCTATTTCTGTGAAAAATGTCAATAGATTTTGATAGGGATTGCATTAAATCTGTATGTCATTTTGGGTAGTATGGACACTTAAGCAATATAGTTCTTCCAATCCATGAACACAGACTATTTTTTAAATTTATTTATGTTTTCTTAAATTCCTTTCATCAATGTTATATATCCTTATATATAACATATCCAAAGAGCATAGTTTTCAGATTATAAATCTTTCATCTCCTTGGATAGACTTATTCTAGACTTAACCAAGAAGATTAATATACATATTTGTGTGTGTGTGTGTGTGTGTGGTTCTTGGGATTGAACACAGGAACATTATACCTCTGAGCTACACCCCACCCCCATTTTACTCTTTATTTTGAAACGGTCTCACTAAGTTGCTGAGGGCCTCACTAAATTGCGGAAGCTGCCTTTGAACCTGCAATCCTCCTGTCTCAGCCTCTCAAGTACTGGGATTACAGGTATGCACCACCACGTCTGGCAGAATATACATATTATAAAATGGGATTGTTATTGTTTTCTTCTGTGTGTGTGTGTGTGTGTGTTTCTGTGTGTGTGTGTACATGTCAGGTATTTTAGTTCTCATTTACAGAATTGGTTTCAATGTTTTTTGTATATGTCTCTACTTAAATTTTTGAACATATGGAATATAGTTATAAAAATCATTCTAAATATTCTTAACTGCTAATATTAGCATCTATATAAATTCTAAGGTGGTTTGATTGATTTTTCTTCTCATTATGGGTCATATTTTTCTGCTCCTTTGCCTGCCTGGTAGTATTTGTTTTGGGTGCCAGATATTATAATTTTACCTTATCAAACAAGACATGTTGTATTCCTGTATTATCCCTTAGGACACAGTTAACTAACTTGGAAACAGTTTGATCATTATGCATCTTAATTTTAAGTTTTGATATCTGAGACCTGAACAGTCTTTAGTCTAGAGTTAATTATTTCCATCACTGAGGCAAGACTTTTTTGAGTGCTTTCTTCATTGTCCATGAATTAGGAAGTTTTCTAGTCTGGTAGGAAAAAGCACAATTCAAATCCCTGCATGGGCATCAAGCCCTGTTCCTTCTAATCCTTTCTGGAAATTCTTTTCCCATTCTTGGCCTGTTTCTTCACAGATATACACTGGTCAGTAAACATTAACACTGTTTAAAATAGTCTGTATAACAAATTGTAATGCCTCAACAGTATAACATTTACAGTGTCCAAGTCACAATCCCAAATCATTCAGCATTCAAAGAACCAGAAAAATGTGAGTAAATCTCAATAAAAAGCAATGAGAGCTCAACCCTGAGATAACCGAAGTGCTGAAATTATTTCATGAAGATTTAAAAAAAATTACAATTATGTTCAGTGAATCAAAGGAAAATAGTCACCTAATGAAATAATGAATGGGAAATTACAGAGAAATGGGAAACACAATAAAAGCAAATAGAAGTTTTAGAACTGAAATCATGCCAGAGATGAAATTTTAAAATTCACTAAAACAGCTTTATAGCAGAAGGAAGATTACAAAGGAAATAATCTGTATATGTGACAATAGATCAAAAGAAAGTATGTATTCTGATAAATATGGAGAAGAAAAGATTGTGAAAAATCAAAGAGCATCAGGATTCTATGAGACAATATAAGAAGGGTAGTTAGAGTTTCAGAAAAAGAGAGATGAATTAAAAAATTGAAGAAATAATGTCTGAAGGTTTCTCAAATTAGGTAAAGGTATAAATTTATAAACTCAAGAAGTCCAAATCCCTGAACAGCATAAATAGAAAGAAAACCTTGCCTAGACAAATCAAAGTCAAATTGCTGAAAACTAAAGATCAAGGGAAATTTTTTCAAAGCAGAAGAGAATAAGAAATAACAGTGTATACAGAGGAAGAAAGACTTGAATGGCCACAAGCCTTCTCATCAGGAAGCATGAAGGATAGAAGACAAAAAGCAGCACCTTTAAAGTCCCGAAACAACAAAACTGCCAACCCATAACTCCACATAGAGCATAGAGTGAAGCTATCCTTTAAGAGTGAAGGTGACATAAAGGCATTCAGATAAAGACAACTAAGAAAATGCATCTTCACCAGACACATTCTAGAAATTGTAAAACCAAGGTAAAGGAAATGATGCCAGAGGGAAATGCAGATCCTCAGCTACAAATGAAGTCATCAGAAATGGTCATTGTTAGAAAATGATCCCTCTAGAAAGTTGGTGTTTAGAACATTGAAAAAGGGTAGTTAGCCTCTCTTACATCATGGCCCAAATTAGATAAACGGCAAAAATTAGAAGAATGAAGTACAAATATGTCCTGTTTTGTACCAAAGTAAGCCAGTGAGGGTTAACATTCTAAACATTCTTTCACTCGTTGCTTCTGAAAATGAAATTATTCTGTCTGCTATATTAAGAAGAAATGTATAGCTTTGAGTGATGCCTATATTCTGATCAGACTATGGATGCAATATGTCCCTTCTTGGAGAAGTTTTCAAATGCTTAAACTGAACCTTAGCAGTGGAATAAAATTAGAGAAAAGCAGTGGCTTTCTGTCACGTCTGAACAAATTATAGTTCTTTAGCTAGAATGCCCTACAAGATGCAAGTGTGGATTAAATGCTGGAACTAAGAGGTTTAAAATGTCACAAATTCACCAGCAGAGCTAAAAAGAAAACCATGTCTTTCAGCTTGTGATCAAAACTTTAGAAATCAGATTTTGCAAACAATGAAAAGTCTAGGGAATTAACTTACATGAGCATGGAAAATGAAAATAAAAAAATAGGAATTAAAAATGCAACAAAAATAAAATGAACGGACAGAGTTTGTGTTATCAATAAAGCTAGTTAATATCAGACCCAATTTACCTTTGGTATCCAAATCACCATTTCATTAAAAAGCAAAAATGAAGTAACTTGACATTTCAGAAATTCTTCTTAAAATCACATTAGGTACTGTTTCCGAATGAAATTGCTGAGCATTTCTGGATAGGAATGATTTACTTCCATTATGTTTTAAATGAAACAATTCTGATATCAATCTGATTCTATGTATCAGTCTATTCCTTTGTTCATTTGCAAATCCCCACACCTTTCAAACAAAAAATATGATCATATGAAGCAGCCATTCAAAATCGTGAATATATATTGCCCTGTAAATTAGTTGTTGAAATGTATATGTCCCTATTGTTATGATGAGATTCTAAAGCTAGGAGTACTGCTTATTTACCTTTGAGTAGCTGGTGCCTAGTACATAAGAGATGTTCAATAAAGTATTATCAAATAAATTGAATTCTGGATCTATTTATGCTGGACTAGATGCATAATTTAAGAGTCGATTGCATAATGAAAATATGAGGCCCCTTGCTAAAAAATCAGGACTTTCAGGAGAATGACTGCAGACCATGAAAACAAGCCGGGTCCCTCTACGCCTGGGACCCTGTGCAGCTGTCATATACCCTGCCCGGGCAGCCCCACTTCACAAGTTGGAAGCAATTTAGAAATGGTTCAATTCCATAATGGTTACAAAATAATAGTAGTAATAATGACAGGAAGCAAAAAAGCACAATGACTTCTGCCCTATTACACACAACATAATAGAACAAAAAGTGTTTTGAGAAGAGCTGATAGTGGTTTTGCACGCCTGTAATCCCAGCACTTGGGAAGCTGAGACAAGAGGATAACAGGTTCAAGGCCAACCTCAGCAGCGTAGTGAGGCTCTCAGCAACTTTGTGAGACCCTGTTTCCAAATAAAAAATTAAAAAATAAATAGGGCTGGGGATGTAGCTCGGAAGTAGAATGCCCTGAGTTCAATCACCAGCACCAAAAAAAAAAAAAAATGCAGTAGGAAAGCAGCAAGAATATATATATTCAGCAGTTTATATGCAAGCTTTTTAGCTTTGTTCTTTCTAAATATATCTGTTTAAGAAAAAAACTTTACCATTAACTAGAATATTTGAATAGCTTATGTGGTTTTTAATAATTTCAAAATTTTTCGTTTATTTACATTCCGTATTCTAATGTCAACTATTTAGACTATGAGAAAATGTCACTGATACTGAACATAGTTATGATTTCTTGCATGATTCAGAAGGCCCTCTGGCTCTTTCAAGGTCATTGTTATGAGGTTTCTTTTTCCCTTGACCCTCAGTGCAGAGCGTTGGGTTAATCAGGCTCCATACTTCATGGTATGTTATTAGCATTGGGCCATAAAAAAGGTCCCATTTGCTTTATTTATTCTGTTCTTTTTATTCCCTTACCTCCTTCTTATTCACTACTCACTCTCTAGGCAACTATCCCATTCTATTCAGTGTTTCTTTTTGTTTATATGTCTTATTAAAGGAACAGATTTTTTTGTTGTTACTGTTTTGAATAGATTCAAATAATGAATTTGAATCTATGAATTCATTTAGGTAAATAGTTTTGAGGTATGTTACTCAGATTCTTATTTTATTTCACTAAGCACTACATTTTTAATGTATCTGCTACATAAACATGATTTATCATTTTAATCACTGCATAGTATTCCATGGTGTACACCTACCACATTCTATTATCTGCACTACTAGTGACAGTTGGATCAACCCCACCACAAGAAATAATGCAGCAATAAATCCAGTATTCATTCCTTAGTAGATCTGAGACTTTCCTTGAGATATTTACTAAGGAAAGGAATAGGTTAGACATAAGGTAAGAGACTATTTTGAGTAAGTCATCTCATATGGCCCTCTGAATGGCCGTATCAGTTTTATCTCCCACCAGCAATAAACACAAATTCTCCTGTCTCTCTAACCCTGTCAATTGTCTGCATTACTTAGCTTTCTACTTACTATCAGGAATATTGGTATTAAATAATAGCCCATCATTCTTTTGATTTAAACTTTCAACGTTACAAATAAACTTGAGGATCTCTTTGTTTGCTCATTTCTTGAGATTCCTTGATGTAAGCTGCTGTTCAAATCTTTTTCCCATTTTTATTGGAGTTTCTGTCCGCTTCTTACATTTCCCCTTCTTCCGTTCTTTTATCTGTGTATTACCTTTATGCAATCTTTCCTTAAATACATCCTTAATCGAAATGAAAATATAATCAGCTTTCTTCTTATGCTTTGCAGTTTAAAAACTTCCCAGTTCCTAAATCACAAATATATTTTCTGCATTTTTCCATTAATTCTTTTTTTTTTTCTGGTGGTGGTATAGGGGATTGAACCCAGGGGTGCTATACCACTGAGCTACATCTCCAACCTTTTTAATTTTTATATTGAGATAGGGTCTCACTAAGCTGCTCAGGCTGGCCTCGAACTTGTAATTCTCCTGCTTCAGACTACCTAGTATTTCCAAATACTTTTGATAATCACTTTTCACGTGTAGGTATTTAGGGATACATTATGGAGTACTCTATCTACATAGCCAGTTTTTCTTAATACCACCAACATCCATTATTTCCTATTGATTTGTGCTATAGCATCAAAATATCACTTTACTGGCAAAAATTAAATGCTAAGAAATTCATTTATTGCATTTCAGTTTAAATAATGTATCATTTTATGACTTGCTTCTAACAGACTGAGCAAGGAATGACGAAAAACAAATTATGTAAAAAGAAAATTTGCAGATGGAAATTTGCATAACAATTTAAGTCCTTCAATATGGGGATAGAGGCCAAAAGAAAACAGAGCTCTCTCTAGCCAGGCAAGGTGGGACAGGCCTGTAATCTCAGTACTTGGGAGGCTGAGACAGGAGGATCCCCATTTCAAGGCCAGCATCTGGTAAGTTAGTGAGACCCTGTTTCTAAATAAAAAAATAAAATGGGCTGAGGTGTAGCTCAGAGATGGAATATCGTTGGGTTCAATACCCAGTATACTCACACATACACACTCCACACACACACACACACACACACACACACACACACACACACCTCTTTGACACTGGACATGTCTAAGCAGAGGTTGAATGTCCACCTGATAGAGCCTGTATACTAAGTGTGTGGCTGGTAACTAGATCTTTAATTCTCACAAATGCAAAATAAGAGGATCAGGCTATCTACCATCCAGGCCCAAAATGAGATTAAATTCAATAATTCTGTGGCCTCTAAATGTCCTTCTAGCTTAAAGAAAATGATTTTTCAAATGTTCGTTCTTCTCATTTATAAAATATTGCTATAATTGTCAAAGAACAAAGAGATCCTCAAGTTTATTTGTAATTGTTGAAAATATTGCTACTATTGCCCCCGAACCTTATAAAATATTTATGCATATATTTTCTTATCTAAAATACCCAAATGGCATTGACTACAAACTGCTGGATAGATGAGATGCATCAGGCTTACCTTTACTCACCTTAGCAAATTTCTAAACCCTCTTCTTCAAATACAGACGTGCCAGTTGCAATAGAGCATCACTGTAATCCCAGTACTTGGGAGGCTGAGAAAGGAGGATTACAGGTTCAAGGCCAGAACACAGTAACTTACAGAGACCCTGTTTTAAAAATAAAAATAAGATAGGGCTAGGGGTGTAGCTCAGAGGTAGAACATCCCTTGGTCCCCAATACCCCCCCCACACACAAGAATGCATCTCCTGCAAGGTTCTCCAAAGAACTGCAGAACTATTCTGACAGAAATAAAAACAAAGGCACACATATGAAGTATCCAATACCTATTTCTGCATTCTACTAATTTTGAGGGCTTAAAAAAATCCTGATTACATGTAAAAGTTTCGCATATGGTGGCAGAGTAAAAAGCATGCAAATTTTAATTTCAAATAGTATTCCTGTGCCAGGAGAAAAAGAGAAAGGACATCTCTCGAAAGCTGAAGTCACAGGCAGAAAGACCATGCTAAAATCTTATCCTGTTCTGCCTTTCCCTGAACAGTTTCTTAATATAAGATACTGAAAATTAACATCCAGATCACATTTCGCTATATTTTGTCTCTTCCTAAGACCTGAGTGATACAGATTAAGTTAGAGAGGTGTCCATAGATTTCCACCAAATCTAACTAGGAAATTCTGAGGACAGTGGGCCCATTACTGATGAATAAGCACATTTGCACAATAATTGTGTTGAGAAGGTTGCATTATAGCGATGTATTACTCTCTGGCACTATTAGAGCCAGGGTTATTGCATCGCAATGAAGTGACTAGAACCACCGTAAGATGCTGTTTGATTTCCTAATTATTATTAAAGAGTGCCTCCTGAGCCCAGCCTCCAAGGCTTCTCTTTTGAATCATCTGCAGCTCATGCTGCTTCTCATGCATTATACATTAAACCCATATGGCCGTGTGAGGTGGAGGGTCTCTGGAGAGAAGTTTCATACTGCTCTTTTCCCTGCAGGAGGGAGAAAGGAAAAACAAGAAAGAAAGGAGACGACTGGAACTAGTGAGTTAAAAAAAAAAAAAGGCTACTGGGCAAAGTTCAGAACTCAGGAAAAGGTATGTCGAATTAAAAGGCAAGTATATTTCTAAACAGTAAAAGAGAGGATTTTAAATGTTCTCATCGCAAAGGAATGGCAGATACTTGAGGTGATGGATACACTAATTAGCCAGATTTGATCACTCCACAATGTATATACGCATCAAAACATCACATTTTATCCCATCACTATACACATTTGTTATTTGTTAATTATAAATATTTTTTAAAGGGAGCCACTTCTAGAAGACAATGTGTGCAGCTGTTTTTATAGCTAAACTGGGGGAGCTCCTGAACAAGGCTGCTGCTCTTGGAATCTGAGTTTCTATGAGCACCTCAAACCCATCATTTGCACCATGAGGGGTGGAGCCATGTGGCCAGACTTTCACACATGAGGATGGACTTTTATGGAATCATGTTTAAAATCAATATTTAAAGATACCCACTCAATAGTATATCTAACAATATTTTATGAAATTTGATTGAATATATGTAATTCAGTTTAAAATAAAATGTGGAAGTTTTCCAATATGCACAGAACCCCAACTGTGAGCACAAAAATGGAGCATCAATTCCCCAGAAATTAACCATAGAATTCCTTCAGCCATTTTCAACATAATAATGCAAATCTTGAAAGTTATGCCTATTTATTAGTTTTATCCTTTTCTATTTCTTTATCGTGGAACCAGTTATATTATTCACATTCAGTAGACTTTAAAGATCATCTAAGAATATCGTATAAGAATTGAGTGCTAACCGCATGCTAAGCATGAAGCAAAGTCTTAAAACTAATTAGTTTCACTTTACAGAGAAGAAAAGTAAGACTTAGAAATTTTATATATTCTTATGACTTGACTCTCTATATTAAATGTTATAATTTAAATATTTAAAAGTAAAAAAATGCAAATTTTAATTTATTACAATCAGATATGTGGGTTGACAAAATCCCACTTTTAATTTGATTAGTCATTTTGCCCACAGAAATTTATACAGCCTTGAAACCTGACAGGCCATTTTCTTGGTGCTTCCTTTTTCTTAGGAAAAAATAAACTAAACCATAATGACTACTACAAAACTACTGAGTTGCAATTTAATAATATTTCAGCCAATGGGCTATTAAAACCATGCTACTCACATTTTTATTATCAAACCTTTCCTATAAATTGTTACCCTGTTTTCCAAATACAAGCGTTAATTTTTGAATTGAGTATTTACCATTTAAATTTTTTTAAAAATCCATATAGATCAGTAGCAGGGAGTGGATAGAAAAGGAGCATGCCAATAGCTCTGAACAAATCCTCCATATTATTTTGAAATGGAGCAGGACTCCAAGGAGGCATTATATTTTACTGCTCCCATAAATGTGGTATTTTTCTCTTTAGGACTCTGGATTCTTGCTCCTACTCCTATGCAGTTAGGAGCCTAAGTGCACGCCAGATCTTATTTTCTCACCCTGACTTTCATCAGTGACAGGCGACATCTCTTCCCCGTGGCCCATCCATGACTCGAGTCTGTTACACCGTCTCTCCCTTACTAATCGAGATAAGACATGCATCTGCTTCCCAAAATGACCAGGCATATGAATTACTTTGTATGAATAAAAACTGAAAAGAGACAGTTAAAATGGTAAGTTGTCTGCTAAACAAAATCCTTAGCATTTTCCCTTTTGAAATAATATAATCAGAAATTATTTTGCTTGTTCCTCTTGAGAGCAAATGATCCTCAGAAAATACTAGTTCAATTACAATTAAAAATTTTTAAAAAGAGGCATATACTTTAAATATTCCAGTGCTTCACCTTTTAGATTAGGAAACAGGAGCTCAAAACTCCTGCTTAATAAGTATAATTATGTGCAATGTAGTTATTTGTTTCTGTCTATGTTCCCCACTATATTGTCAAACTAAGAAATATTTCATTTATTTTTTACACTACCTCATACTCCACTCTTAATAATGCTTCCAACAGAACCTGATAGGTAGTTCTCAATAAAATTTATTAGGTGATGACTAGTAAATGGGTAAATAAAAGAATGAATGCACAAAACTATAAAAAAGGGAGCTATAGAGAGTATGAAGGTAAACCAATGGGAAATTTATGCCTTTCGCTGTGAAAAAAAAAGGTCTGAGATCTGGTGAGTGGCAGAACCAGAACTGAGTCACAGTTCTGCTCACCCTACTTTCCACTATGCCACACAAACTCTAAAGCATGTCCACGTACCAGAAGACGCAGAGAAAGAATAAATGACTAGAAGCATACATGCGCAGATAGAATGAAACCCAAACAAATGGGAAGAAACACAGACAAGCACAGCAACACAGTAAAATAGACTCTCAGCCACCCAAAGAATAAAGATCAAACTTGACGTTTATGGCCTGGTGTCCCCACCTTCTGGTGTTCTACGTAAAGCATCTAATGCCTTTTGAAGTTCTGTTGCATTTTCACAACTTTATAGAGCATTGTTCAACAGTTAGTATATCCTCCAATGAATCCATTAGAAGGAAACCAATTAAATGAATTGTAGTGCAGGTACCTAATGGAATACTATACAATAGTATATGTATATTTATTTAATATATGCTACCAAGTGGGGAAAAATTATATATATATATTTACATGTATGGTGCTTGAGAGGCTAAAATATTCCTGAATATGTATACACAAGAACGCAAAACCTGGTTGGCTACGGAGAGGACGCTGAGCACTGGTGATGAGTGTCAGGCATCTTTTAGTTGCCTTCCCCTCAGCAGTGTTTCAATTTCTCACTAGATACAGATAATCATTTTCAAAAAAGAAGAATGGAAAAAAGACCTAGTCTAGCTCATAATCTTGAAGAATCCCATTATCGACACTCTTTCTGGAATTTAAAAAAAATTACCAGGATTTTTGAACACCAATAGTCATAAATCAACAAAATGAAATTAAAGATCAAATTAGAGGTTATAGATTGAATAAAACTACACATTTCTATTCAGAGTACAGTGCTTGACATCCAAGAGACAATATATCATAAAATCCATTGTCCATTGCTAATCAATGACTTGCACCAAGCAGTTACTTTCACCCTCCTCCCTTTCACCCAAACCTTTCTTCCAGATTTGCTCACTATTTCCCAGAGACTCAAAGCCAAAACAAACCTACTTTATGACTGTTATGGTTTAGATATAGAATGTGCCCTGGAAAAGCTCATGCACTGACAATGCAACAATATTCAGAGGTGAAATAATTGAATCATGATGGTTCTAATCTCATCAGTGGTAAATCCATTGCTGGCTTAATGGATTTATTGATTGGTACAGTAGGAAGGCAGAGTATGTCTGGAGGAGGTAGGTCACTGGGAGTGTGGCCTTGGGGACTATATATATGCCCCTGGTCCCCCCCCTGCTCTTTCTGTTTCTCGCCACCATACCCTGAATTCTGCAGATGTGACCTGGCCTAACACGAATTGAAACCTCTGAAACCTCCAGAACTGTGAGCAAATGAATCTTCCTTCCTGAAAGTTGTGGTTGTCAGGTCACAGCAGTGAGGATGCTGACTGGAACAACAACTTATTTTCTGTTTTGAAAATGTGCTTTATCACCTTCTCAAATAAGACTCTGATGAGGGGATCCTGAAACATTATTATACATATGGTTTGATATGAGCACTTGAAACAACCCGTGAGACTAATTATGTTAAAAGCTTTGTCTATAAGATGGCAGGTATAATAACTCTTGAGAAAAGAGATTGCTGAAAGGGAACAGATGGAATAGTAAAATTAAAAATATATGTGGAAAGATAGCTATCCCAAGAATCGGAAAACAGGTTCAGTGACCTAAGGGCACATTCTAAGGCCTCTAAGCAGAAATGCCACAAAAGACCTCTAGCTGCTTTAAATATCTCTGGTAATAATGTGATATTGTAAGTAAATATTTATTTATCATATCTTATTGATTATATATCTCTATGAACAAGGAAGGGAAGATGCTTATATTTTTTTTTTACTTGCCCCTTTGCTGGAGGGGTGACAAGTGCCATTGCAGAAGAACATGTGTGGCAGGAATTTTTTGACAACCACTGGATTTTTGAAGAATAAAGTTCAGCACACTAAAGTGTCTTCCAACACTAAGACACCAGACATACCTGCTCTTACTTTGTCATAGTAGCAAGACCACATGTTTACAAACTGGAGTATTGAGTCCTGGTTCCTTTTTAATATCTTCATAACTTGTCTTAAGCAAGTCTCTTAAAACACTTTTTGTTGACTAAAATACAGAAAATACTGAATACTTTTTTAAATTATGAAATTAAAAAGGGTTAATCTAAACATACCTCAAGGTTCTATCTTTGATTGATCTCACTTCTTACAATCACTTTTTAAAGTTATCTCACCTATGCTACTGGCTTAGCAATATCATTTCCCAGCTAGTATGTAATTCCAAAATCTATATTTATACCAGCCTAGCTCGAGACCAGAATCCCAACCTGGATGTCCTTCCAGAAAAAAAAATGATAAATTATATTATTGGGAATACTCCAAAAATGTCTATAAATTTTATATTAGATGATAATTTTATAATGACTAAATTTCCCAAGGATGATCATTTTATTTTGGATATGTAGGAGATATATGCCAAAGTATTCAGGATGAAGTGTCTGGGGTGGGAGGGGAGAGAGAGAGAATGGGAAAGAAAGCATGACAGAACACACAAAAATGTGGCAAAATGTCAACAATTGGTGAACCTACTAGAAAGTATTGTCTGAGTATGTGTGAGTATTTAATTATGATTCTTGTGAGTTTTCTGTAGGCTTGAACTGTTTCAAAATATAAAGAGATATTAAAATAATAAAATTATTTCTTCCCTTTCTCCTCTAAGCACAATTGGTTCAAAAGTGGATTCTTCTTTAAATTACCCGGGTTTGGTCCCCAAAACCCTACCCCACCCAGCACCCAGACTAGCACTGAGGCTTGGGTCTCCTTTCCCTCCACATACTCAACCAGTTGCCAGTTCCTAAGGACTGCTGGATTCCCATTTTATTTTTATTTATTTTTGTGTGTGTGGTGTGGTACTGGAGATTGAACCCAGGGACATCTACCTCCAAGCGACACCCACAGCCCTATTTTATTCCTGATTTTTGAAACAGGGTCTCACTAAGTTGCAGAGGGCCTCACTAAATAGCTCAGGCTGGCTTCAAACCTGTGATCCTCCTGTCTCAGCCTTCCAAGTAATGGGATTACAAGTGTGCACCACCACGCCCGACTTGGAGTCCCATTTTCATTGGTTTAGCATTAATCCTGATGGTCCTTCCCTTTGATCGCTGAAGTTAACTGTCAAATCACTTTCCCTATTCTTCTTCCTCATTCTAGACTGCCTTTCTAAAACACCAGTCTATTCATGTCTCTTTCTTCCTGAGAAAAATTTTCAATGCTCTATAGATACCTAAAAGAGCACATTAGCCCCTGTGCGTTCCTCCACCTCAGGATGTGAACTGTTCAATAAATGCCCACGCCCACATATTTTTAAAAACATCTTCTGCTTGCTTCTGTCACAAATGAGTTTAGCACTACAATACTGAATCAAGAACAGTTGTATTTATAAGCTTCTTTTTACCCATTACTGAACATTTAAGAAAAATCAAACCTGAACTAAGAAAATCTATTCACGTACGTGGCTGCCTCAGAAATGAGAACATTATGATCAACTTGCAATCTGAATGGGAGGAGTCTTTGTAAAGATATGGGTTTCTAATGTGCTATATTAGATTAGAAAATGTTGTCTGGCAGCATCATTAATCAAAGCTAAAAAATTACCTAACAGAGCCCAACAGTCCCAGACACCAGCCATCTATTTCCTTGCTATTTCTTGTAAAAGCATGCCAGTGTGAATTTGATTAACACCTTTCTCTAATCTGTCTTTTCAGCCCTTCCACCTGTTTTATAAATTATTATTATCAGTCAGGGATTGAGGTTGGCTTATTTGTTTTCAGGAAAGATAGATCTGGGGAGAAGAGTTTTCTGGTCTAATCGCATGTTTTTTTAACAGGTGCACCCACACATTCTTGTGAATTTGGCAAGCCTTTTGCCTACAAACTGTGATGTTCTGATATGCAGTAAAATTATTTTTGCTCTGAAATAAATTTAGAGTGAGCCAGTTATCATAGAACATCAAGTACTTCTTTAAAAGATAAAATGGATTGTGGTTCAATTGCCGAGATAATTCCCTAAAATGAAGAGTCCTTGTCAGTATCTGGCATGAGAGTTACTTAAGCATAAACTCAATCCCCCTCGCCTGACTCTAAGCCTGTAAGGTTAGGATTCCTACCACACCCAACACACACAGAACATTTAGGCCAGTGCCATGAATATGGTAAATGCTCGATATATATTTGAGAAATCAAGAACTCAAGTTCTCCATCTGGTCTTTGTGTGTGTGTGTGTGTGTGTGTGTGTGTGTGCGCGCGCGCGCATGTGTGCATATGCACATAGTACTGGGGACTGAACCCAGAGGCATTCTACTTCTAAGCTACACCCCCAGCCCTATTTTATTTTCCATTTTGAAACAGGCTTTCACTAAGTTGGATAGGGCATCACTAATTAGCTGAAGCTGACTTCAAACCTGCAATCCTCCTGTCTCAGCCTCCCAAGTACTGGCATTACCGGCGTGTGCTGCCACGCCTGTCTTGGTCTTTTCTTTTATATGGCCTAGATATTTGATCAATTAAATCCCTCCAGCTAATTTTATCTTTCTGCTCACAGTACATTAGATTTGTAAAATTATAGAGAGAGCTCCCAGGCAGTTTCAGGGTTCGGTGGATGCCACTGTTTATTTCCCAGATGAAAACATGGAGGTAGTAAGAGATTAAGAGAGTTGTCTAATGTCACGCAGCTAAGGAGTGCCAAATCTGGAAGTAGCCTCAGCCCTGAGCTCCAGTGTTATCCTCTCTGAATCAAAGTCTACTGCCTCCCATTAGAGCAATCTAATTGTATGATTAGATGCAACCATCAGAACCATGTTATATCTTCTTTTTTCCACACAGAAAATGTCCTTTTTGCCTTCAAATGGAAAAATCTGAATATTTTTCTTAGACTTACATGAAATATTCAGAATATCCACAAAGAAGGTCATTGGTTGAAAGACAATGTCTACCTTTGGCATTATCAGAATAAATAATGGAGGGAAAGTCCTTAGGATTTTTCCTAAATTGATCAACACAAGGACTTATTAGGCAAATATATCTTGCATAGAATTTGAATGGAGTGTAAGGACAGAAAAGTAAATTTAAAAATGATATATTGATCCAGGCTCAATAGTGCATGCCTGTAATCCCAGTACTTGGGGGGCTGAGATGGGAAGATCACAGGTTAGAGGTCAGCAGACAGTAACTGGTGAGACCCTGTTTCAAAATAAAAGTAAAAAAGGACTGGGACTGCAGCTCAGAGGTAGAATGCCCCTGAGTTCAATCCCCAGTACCACAAAACAACAGTAACAATAACATATTGATTTCATCTAGTCATTCAGAAAGCCTTATTGAGAATCAATTTTGCTAGACTTTGTATGGAGCAGAGATACAGAAATAATAATTTTATAAGGGTATAACAGCCTGGTAAAGGGAAATCTAGTTGTTTAGTTCCCGGGAAGCATATAAGGACATCATTATAGCCCATAAAAGGAAGAGCAAGATTTGGATGGCCATACCTCCAAATCATAATAGAAATTGAACATCAAAAATGTCAATGTGTAATTAACTGATAAGCTCACCCCCCAGAGTTTAACTAAGATAGAAAAAGACATATTTTCAATTATAGTTATAAGAATTATAAGAATAAAAGAGTGGTCTCTAGAGTCCCCTAGGCTGGGTATTGCAGACAAGCAGACAGTACTCTGATAATGTATGATGTGAACTTTGTCTAAGCAACTGTCCCTTCGCCGAGGCTCTGTGATCACTGGGTTTACATGTAGAGAAGTTTACAGTGAAATTCCTCAACATGGGGAGAGAGGAAAGGTAATGGCAACAATGAAGTCTCTAGAGGAACCAAGGAAGGAATTTCTACCCAGATATGTTTCTCCTCTTGGAAATCCCAAGGATCCTGAAGACAGAGTTGTTTGTGGAATGCAGGAAAGGGTGGTGATAGCATAACTACTGCTAATTCTTTGGAAGTGTCAAAACTCTATCATGCCATATTCATGTATTGATTACAAAGCAATATATTTTATTTTTCAGTTCTCTGATCCAGGGAATTCAAGGCAATCAAAATGACAAATGCAGATAGCTGTACAAATGTGATGTATTTATTTATTTATTCATTTATTTACTGTATTGGGGATTAAACCTCCAAGCTTTATATCCCCAGCCCTTTTTTTAATTTTTTTTATATAGAGTATCGCTACATTGCTGACAGTCTCATTACACTACTGAGGTTGTCCTTGAACCTGCGATCCTCCTGTCTCATCCTTATTTAAATAAGCTATGTTGAAAGACAAAAATAGCAGCAGTTATGAAAAGTGAAAATGATAGCTAATATTTGTTGAGAATCTTTGTCTCAATTGCTATCTGTGAATTATTGTATTTAATCCTTGCAGTAACCCCTTTGAGGTATAAACTATTATTACCTGTCAAAACCTATGCTTTGACATTCTGTTGGAATAAGAATTTCCAAAGCACTTTGTTGGTAGTGTCTTCCAAGACACTTAACATATACTGCCTTGATTTCTCAGCTATGTACTTGCTTATCTCTTTTTCTTGATTATAAACACCTTGAAAGCAGAAACCATAACAACAAAATAACAGTGCTTGCTACTTAAGTGAGAATCAATAAATATTTGCTGAATTAGATTGAATTAATTAAATTGAAATGTGCATTGTAAATGTGTAACGAAGCCCTAGTTATCTGCAAACTAATTAGCAAATTGCTGCTCAAACATTTTCTCAGTCACCATGACATCCATGTGGTTTTAAACTTAAGCCAATTCATTTCTCCCACATTCTATTCTACTGCAATTTGAAAGTTTGAAATACTATCACCTATTTCTCTCTTGTTTAAGGGTAGATGTCTAAGAATATGAAGCTATAAGCATGAGATGGAGGGCAGACCCCAAAGCATGTAATTTCCAATAGCTAGATGCTGACATGCAAGGTTAGAGATGCAGTAATTAATACCAATATGGCAGGTCACAGAGGAAGCTTATTAGACAGAAATCTGAAAAATATTCCTCTCCCAAGCATTTTTTTTTTTTTTTTTTTGCGGTACTGGGGATTGAACCCAGGGGCGTTCTACCTCCGCGCTACATCCCCGGCCCTATTTTTTATACTTTATTTTGAAACCGGGTCTCACGAAGTTGCGGAGGGCCTCACTAGGTAGAGAGAGAGAGAGAGAGAGAGAGAGAGAGAGCTGAGGCTGGCCTCAAACCTGGATCCTCCGGTCTCCGCCTCCCAAAGTACTGGGATTACAAGCGTGCGCCACCATGTCCGGCCTCTCCCAAGCATTTTTAATGCTCTCTCTGTCATTAATAGTTTCGCTTCGTAGGCATTATTCTGGATCATAACTTGTAATGGCTTTGTGTCATATAAAATAGAGTTTGCTTTGTATTGGGAAGCTATACAGTTAACTTGCTGGCAAAAAAGCATACTTAAATGAAAGCAACATTCTGGGGAACTGCTTAGCAAGGCTGAATATGTTTTAGTCACAAAAATCATTCCAGTCATTTTCTGTCACTTCCTGCAACAAGCTTTTGAAGCTACATTTACCAGTTTTCTTCTTTTTGTTTTTGTTTTGTTTTTTAGATGAAGGGAAACAAGTTCACAGGAAGTTCTGATACTGCTATCCTGGGGTCAATAATTATATCATTTTTGGAACTAATGCTGGAATTATAAACTTTTCTTTTGTATATAACTATAGGTTATAGAACAACTTAGAGTAGTATGAAATAACCTCTTGTAGCTATTTATATAATCTGTTTCCATTTTCCATTACTTACTATTTCTCATTTGGAAAAAATATTCAGCAAATTATTATTAAATTGGGACAACTTCCTAAACTTTGGGATTTGCATCCCCAAATATCAGTAGCTTTAAAAAAGGTTAAATAAGATTCATGATAAGAGGTTATTTTGCCCTGGGGCCCAAATATATAAGATTTATAAATAGTATTTTCCCCCACTATGTGCAATGAATTTTGATATTTTCTATTACATGCTATTCTAATATCTGTATTTAAAATGTTCATCATAACACTAAACTGATTTCATAACCATTAATGGGCCACACCTTTCAGGTTTTTTTAGTGACATAAACATTAGAACAATAGCAACACTAATTAGAACTGAACTATCCTTAAATATATCCTTTTTTCAGAAATTCCTTACACATTTCCTAAAATTTCTACTTCAACACATCAGTAAAACTAAAATTTGTAGTTACAGAGATGAATACTTTGTCTATAAAGGTGATATAAGTACATTTTGGGTGTGTGGAATATTAGTTTTGATTCAGAGCTGTAGAATCAGGCAACTGTTAGTCACAAATATTGAGATTTTTTTCCCACAGAGATGAGAGTTCTTTAGATAAACAGCGAAGTAAGAGGCAGAGATAAGAAGGGAGATTATGAGATGCAGCTGAGCAAAGATAAAAAATAAGACTAATCTCTCCTTCCCCAGGCCCAGCAAATAGGATCATCTGGCCAGGTATTTCATTTAATTCAGTACTTATTCTTACAGAGAAAAGTAAAATTCCTCCTTGGACAATAGCTCCTTACAGTTTCTAAGTGGAAATTAACTAACAACAAAATCACTGAAAAAAATTATAAGGAGGAAACTTTTTTATATTTTCTTAAAACTCATACATTGAATTCAGGGGAGAAAAAAAACATTTAAATTATTTAATTTAATACTTGCCCCTATGTTGCTAACATTGGGTATAGAAAAATTTATTGCAATATTTATTGAATTAAGTGTTATTAATTTATGCATGCCCAATTTCTAGAATAAATATTTAATAAATATTTTATTAATGAATAAGTGAAAATATACATTAAAGGTTTGCAAGTAATTTAATACTATCTAGTCCAGATAAAATGAAGTGCATTTAAAAATATGTTAAATCCATTTCCTCTAAGTGTATTTGTTTATTAGTTCACTCAGATTTACTCTCCACAATTATGAAATTATTCAAATAGTATCTTCATTCCAATGTCTTCTTGCCTCTACCTCATTCAACTCTCAATCTCCAGAGGAAATATTTTGGAAAACCAATGTTTATTCTACTATTCTTCTCCTCACAGTTTCAGTGCCTCCTGGGTTATTTCCAAGATCCTAAAGTCAAAAATAAAGACTTCCCTGACCCGGATGTAGCAAGTCTATACCATCTAATTTCTCTGTGCATTCAACAGTGTGGACAAGTCTTTCCTTTGGAACACAGATGTACCTGCCTCTGCCTTTGTCAATGTTCATCCCTCTTGCAAAGAAAGGGTCCACATCGCCTGGGCACCTATCCAGATCCTATCCTTAACTTAAGGAGCAGTTCAAGTCTTATCCAAACTCTCTCCTCAGGCCTTTCTAGCCTAGGAGTAAAACTGGGGTTCATATTTGCATTAGCTATTTATTTCTACATAGCACGATTCTGTAACTTAGTAACTCAGGCATTTAATCATGATCATTAGCATTTTTGTTGTTGGCATTGTTTCTGCAGGTCAGTAATTGGGAAGAGGGTTTTCTGAGCAGATCTGGCTCAGTCTATCCTGAGGATGCAGTCAGTCGTGGGCCAGGATGTGGTCACCTGAAGGCCTAACTATGGCTGGGAGATCTAATTCCAAAGCGGATCATTCCTGTGGCTGGCAAGTGCTGACCTCGGGAGGAGGCCTCATTTACCATCCAACCATCCTTTCCTTGGGGCTGCTTGAATGTTCTTAAGACAAAGAGACTGGTTTCTCCCAGACAGAACAACCAGCTGCCTCTTAAGTCCTGGCCTCTGAAGTCACACTCCATCACTCCTAAGGTGTTCTGTTGGTCATGTGATCAACACTGGTTTAATATGTAGGGTTTTACACAAGGGCATGAACATCAGGAGCCGAGGTGTATTGGGAGGTCTCTGGGAGGCTGAATAACACAGCATTGACAGTAATAAACAATCTCTTTGGTGCTCTTCCCCTACTCACTATTAAGTATACCTAGAGTCCCTCAAAGTCTCCCCTACTTATTTCTGGAAGTATCTCACAGGGATCCAAGCACAGAAATGCAATCTCTCTCTCACTCTCATCATGACGTTTGCTACTCAGGCTTCAGGTCTATAATATCTCACAAAAGTCCCTTTCTTCTATATCAAGCACAAATGCTAATAACAATGGGTGAATGTGCGCCCTCGGGCTGCCCTGCTGGACTAAGTCCTCTCTGCTTTGCTAAACATGATGCATTGCCCAGAGCTGTGAACACTATGGAGGCCACCTATGTGCTGGATGGCAGCAGAGGCAGCCTTGCTGGGCTCCCTGTTCTCTTAGAGGTTTGGGAGAATCCTGGTAATCCATACAGCCACTCCATTGCATGGGTCCAGAGCTGCAGTGATATCAGGCCTTTTGATTAGCAATCTTGTGCAAGGATTACCTTGTATTTCCTAGCCCTCACTTGAGCCCTTCTGGGCCAAAAAATGAGTTAACTGATAGACACCATTCTATATCAAAAACAGCTCTTCCTCTCCAGCACCTGTGATATTACTAGGAATAGCTATGTACCAGTTTCCCTTCTCCCTTGTAGTAATTATTTCCCAGGATGTTTGCTGTCTCATCAAAATCTGCCTTTTGTAGACCTCTACAACAAGAGTCCTATTGTGCATGCAATTCAGCTCAACAAGGACTCCTGCCACACTCCTCTTAGTAATATCCTTAAAAGGTCTCTACTCTCAGAAGTAGACAATCTTTTTGTTGGAATACTCAACCTTGAGCTAGGTTTGACTCTGAAGGATGTCAAGACCCATGCAGTAAATAACCAGGAGTCTCCTGTGTAAAGACTTTGTGAATGTACAGATGACAGAAGTGGTATAATTCACCTTAATTCAGCATCTCCTGTGAAAAGTTAATTCCTTTTAGAAGAATCTTATCCATTCCATCATGTAACCATTAGGGGAGGCAAAGAGAGTAATGATACAGCTCACAGGGTTTTGAAGTCAGACAGACTAAGATTAAAAGTCCAATTTGCTTATACAGCAGCTAAATCAACCTGGTCATGTTACTAAGTCTAATTTTCCTCATATGTTATCATATCTGCTATCATAAGAATTACTAAAGACCATTTCGATCTGTGCTTGACAATAAGTGCTTAGAAACTTTGGTAATTGTCAGCAGCATCATTATGGATACTGACCCTTCACGAAACTTCTTCTCCTCAATTTGGAAAACTCCCTTGGGACTAATGGTGGACTGAGCTCCACCCTGGAGCTGATTCTTCACACCATGCCAACTGTGTCTTCTTTGTCCCCAAGGTCAAATTTCATTTTTAGAACTTTAGGGTGCAAATAATTGGAGGAGTGAATCCAAATTTACCACAGGTCTTTCCTATGGGATCTGGAGTAGTAGCAGTGGAGTTCTGTCAATGAATTAATTTCAAAGACAAGCTCCTCGGGGTTCTGACTCCATTCTCTGCTCTGCACTTTCTTTTCTGATGATTATCTTCATGCCACTGCTTTTCCTCAGAATTCATCAGTCAAAACGTGGAATTATGCTTCACAGAGTGTTGTCCCAACATGACTTCAAGAAGGGAAGTATGCCAATTAAAATGTAGATTCTTGGCCCTCAACACAAACTTGTTGAATTAGAAGAATCTAAGGAGGTAGAATCAAGAACATCTATTTGTTGTTTTTCCCCAGCATACTCCTTAATGTTGAGATGCAGAGTTTGGGCTCAAACTTGGAATGGTACCACTCTACTACACAGTTTTCTTTCTTTCTTTCTTTCTTTCTTTCTTTCTTTCTTTCTTTCTTTCTTTCTTCTTTCTTTCCTTCTTTCTTTCTTTTTCTCTTTCTTTTTTCTTTATTTTTATTTTTTTATTTCTCGTGTGTGTGTGTGTGTGTGTATGTGTGTGTAACACTGGGGATTGAGCCCAAGGCCTTGTATATGCTAGGCAAAAACGCCACTGATCTATATCCCCAGCCCCATAGAATTTGAGAACTGTGGAACCAACCATTATGAAGTTTAAAGGACCAGAAAAGCTAGACTTGACATGGCTCACCAAATAAAACTGAACTTTTAAATTACTAAGATTTGTCTGTTACTGTGATCACAAGCCATAGGCAAAAGGCATCAGTGAAACAAGTTTGAAATAGTTGATACTGCCAATTCAGTTTCCTATATTGCACAACATTAAGGAGGAGCTTAATGATCAGCTACTAGTTGGGGCCACCTTCAGATTTACTTCTAGGATAGTTCCTTGAGATGCAGGATAATTAAGTAGATGTACCAATGATTTATGCTTCTACAACCTCTTGGGTTTCGCCCATTTTTATGCTAAAAATGATGCCCCATTCTTCCTCCTCCTCTATTAATTTGTGTTAATTATGGGACTCCAAGATACTGTAATTTTCCCCCTACAATCCAAGTGACCACTAAAACATTTACCATGGAGCCAACTGGGATAGTGAACATCTGTAATCTCAGTACTTGAGAGGCTGAAACTGGAGGATAGTAGGTTCTAGGCCAGCCTCAGAAACTTAGCAAGACCCTCAGCAATTCAGCAAGACCCTTTTTCAAAATAAAAAGGACTCAAGGCATAGCTCAGAGTTAGAATGTCCCTGGGTTCAATGCCCAGTACCAAAAAAAAAACACATGGAAATGACTTGTTTAGTGTGAACCTCATCATGCTTCCTGTTTCTGTTATTGTCTATAAAAGCCTTTATACCTAAAACATAGAAACAGAACTTTCCTGTATTCTGAAATAGCTTCAGAAATGTAATTCTTGTGGCCATGTAGCTTCCCACAATTTAAAACACCTGTTTACACACCACCAAGCATTCTGACAGTTGTAAGACATTCTCTGCTCTGATAGAGTAGATGTTATTCTCTACCAGCCTTGTAGGCTTCAACCGAAACTCTTTTCTTTCTACTTCCCATTCCTACTTTGTTTAACATAATGTCTTTATGGAAAGTTTCAGCTAGGGTCAAAAGGCTTTTCACCTAAGACTGACAGGGACCTCTGTAATCTCCAGAGAAGACTCTCTTACTTTTCCCTCAGAGACTATACAGTCTTTTCTACTATCTGCAATTTTTTGACTATATATAAGGCCAGCCTCAGCAATTTAGTGAAACCCTCAGCAACTTAGCATGACTCTGTTTCAAAAACAAAAACAAAAATTAAAGGACTGGGAATGTAGCTAGGAGATAGAATGCCCTTGGGTTCAATCCCCAGTATCAAATATATATATATAATATGTATATATATTTGATATATATATGTTTGATATATATATTGTATATATATATATATATATACACACTCTGTGTGTGTGTGTGTGTGTGTGTGTGTGTGTGTGTCTGTCTGTCTGTCTGTCTGTCTTAGAGCTTCTCATGAAGCTAACGTCAAGGTGGTGGCCAGGGATGGAGCTGTCTCCCAGGTCAGCTGGGATAAGATTCACTTCCAAGCTCACTCCCATGGCTACTGACAGGCCTCAGGTCCTTGTTGACTCTTGACTGAAGACATTGGCTCCACATCAAATGGGTCTCTCTATAGAGCTGCTCATAACATGTCAGATGGACACCATCAGTGTAAGGAATCCAAGACACAGAGACAGAAAGAGAGGTGGAGAGATGCTCTCAGTCCCTATGCTTGCTTATATGGATTTTGCGTACATAACTTCTCCATTATAATTTGACAATATTTCAGAAGGGAGTCGTTTTATAGTGTTTATTAGGAAATTGTAATGAGTATGGGGCTAAAGTAGAACTCTTTAGAAATGGCACATGACAACTATGTGACTATTAAATTAATTTATTGCCATACTACTGAACAGAAAAATACCAAATATATCCAAAGTAATTGGCTGTTTAAAAACATGTTTTCAAAACAGCCTGTGATTAAACTATAAACTGCTTGTTAGCTTGGCAGTTGCAAAATAGGACAGTTTTATACTGAAATGGTTTTACAAAAGATCTCTGCCAAAAATAAGGGCTTTCCTGGAAATGATTCATAAAAGGCTTTGCATAAAAGCATACCATAAATAAGGCCACCAACGCCATGCTTCAACATTTATGCTGTACTGCAATAGGCTAAATAATGTCCATTCCCACCACATTAGATGTCATATCCTAATCCCTGGAACTCGTACTTGACAAAAGAGACTTTGTAGATGTGATCAAATGAAAGATCTTGAGATGGGACGATCCCTCTGGGTTATCTGAGTGGGTCCAGTGCAATCACAAGGGTCTTCGGAAGAGAGACACAGGAGTCGTCAGAGTGAGACAGACAGGAGATGACAGAAACAGAAGGACAGAGAGAAAGAAAATTGAAGACGCTGCAATGCTGGCTCTGAAGATGGAGGAAAGGGGTTGTAAACCATGTGGGTACAGATGGCATCTTTAGAGGCTGGAAAAAGCAAGTAAATGGATTCTCCCCTAGAAACTCTAGAAAGAATCAACTCTGCTGATACCTCGACATTTGTCCATTAAGCATACTTTGAACTTCCAGTCTCTGAAATTTTAAAAGAATAAATCTGTGTTGTTTTAATCCCCCAAGTAGTTTGTGCCAATTCATTACAGCAATGATAGGAAATTAATACACAAAAGAAATAGTTACTGATCTTTCAACATTCTCAGAAGTGTTTCACGTTGGATTGCTAGTCCTGAAGCTTTTTCAACAAACGTGTAGCCAGCCCAGTTCTCCCAATACAGGGAGAAGCACCACACCTCCATAATGAAAGGTCTGGCTAGAAGGAGATTTCTCCTTAAGAAGCCCTGTTCCTCCTCCAGGTGAGGGGGACTGGGAAGGCAGGCTAGATACCAGTGGTAGTACAGATCCTCCAACAAATACAGAGAAGGAGGAGGTCCTTGCCACTAACATGTCCTGAGATCCCCAGTGGGCAAAGCCTGGGGAACAAAATCACTACTGTATCCATAGTAACCCATGGATTTTGGCAAACTATACAGTGACCCTTCTCCTGCAGAGAATTAGGATTACTCACCCATTTCTCCAAATAGGTATAAATGAAATATAAAACATATCTTTGCCTCTCATGGCAAAAGTTACACACTCCAGCCTTTCTCTGAACTTTTCATTACATGCTGAATTGATCGTGAAATACAATTTTAAACAAAGTTCTTAGAATTCATGGTAAAGAGAGTTCCTTGGAATGCAAAAGTACTTATTTCCCAAAATACATATACCTCCCACAATAGTACTCCATAAAATCTTAAAGAATCAGAACTAATTTATAAGATGAACCATAAACATATTTCTAGTCCCGGTGGTCTTAATTATTTTATTTAAATAAAGACATTTTACTATGGCATTTAGAGATCCACTTATGCCCGGAAAATGAATGGCGAACAGATCACCTTCCTTACCAAAAGCAGAGGTCGCCAAGGGGGCCTCATAAAAAATCCTGGCATTGAAAGTGCATGGCAACACGTTGGGGGACGACAGCTAACGGTTGGGGAGTGAGGTTGGTACATAGAGGAAATGTTCAGCTCATGACTGGGTTTCAGTGGCTTGGATCTCAAACCCCAACTTACTAAAACACTCAGTTCTCAGCAGTGAAAGAGTCCAGAAGCTAAACACGGAGCTGTGTACACTTCCTGCAGCTGCCCACCCCTTCCCTGAGCTGACAGCAGAGGGGCTGCCTGCCTACTCTAGGTTTGAGTAGATTTTCATATTGTTTCATGCCTGGATAACTTTAAGTGAATGGGATTCTATTTGACCTCCTGGGCCATGGCCACATCTAAAACTTAGATGATATTATAGCACACCCTGCTTCATCTTCCCTCAAATCTCTGGTCCAGGGTGCTCACTTAATTAGGCAGGTGCTGGCATATCTATATATCTATACCTATATCTATACCTATATCTATATCTATATCTATATCTATATATCCATTCCAGAAATGGAATTCCTGCCTTGCAAGATTAGCTTTGAGATCCACATGCGTGTGGAAAAAGACAAGCAGTCCTGATTTTAAAACCTCCCAAAATCAAGATGTCCAGTAATTCTTGGGTTTGCCTTAGGTGTACACCTTAAAATGCTCTATTTTCCGTTATTCATAGATTCTTCTAAAAGGATAGGGATTTCCCAGATATTTACTTAAAATCAAAACATTCGCACAATTGGCATCACTTTCTGCTTCACCCCGATTTTAGTGTGCTGAGGTCCAACCCCAGACACCAACAATAAAATTGATTGTCCCAATACCAGAGTGGAGGCCATCGTACACATTGGGCCTGCATCTACAAGATCTGGATTCCCATTAGGGACACCTGCCTCCTGAGGAAGTAGGAATCCCTAGTCATACAGCTGCCTCTGAAACATGGAAGTCCTGTGCTATTCCAGATGGCACAATGTATCACTGTGGCCTTGAACACTGAGGCAAAGGCAAATATACTAAGTCCCTGCTGGGTAAGATGGGGATACTTCTGAGATACATCAACTGTCAAATCCTTTATGGATCAGCTTGCATAAACCACCAGGCAAAAGCTTTGTTTTGCAAGAGGAAAATCAAAGTGGGAAAGGTTACCTCTATTCCCTTATTTTCTCCATTTAATATCCACTGAAGACAACAGCTTCTTGCCATTGCACTGATGTGAAGGCATAAGAACTAGTAAGACTTCTGTGTAGCCGGGCGTGGTGGGGTACGCTTGTAATCTTGGTAATTGGTGAGGCTGAGACAGGAAGATCACAGGTTCACAACCAGCCTCAGCTACTTAGACCCTCTGCAACTTAGTGAGACCCTGTTTCAAAATAAAGAATAAAAAATAGGGCTGGGGGTGTAGCTCGGAGGTAGAATCCCCCTGGGTTCAATCCCTAGTACCGCAAAAAAAAAAAAAAGACTTCTGTTGTCACTGCTTGCTCCCAGGATATCACCATAATTGATTTACCTGGGATTTGTCTCTCTTCCATGACTTGCTGGCATTTGGGTGGTGGTGGGCCAGGCACCAACATGCTGCTCCCATCCTGCCTCCTGTCTGTTCTAGTCACTACCACAGTGTTCACCGAGGAAGGCTCCTCTTTCCACTTTCCATCCAGACACCTGAGATATAACGATGACTCCCTGCTTAAAACTTATTCCGGAAAGCACTGTTCAAATTCTTTGGCTTTTGTATCCTGGATGTTAACCTTTAGTTACAAACCTCTAGCCAGATGGAGCACATTAACCCAATCATGCGGCAGAAAGTGCACCCACTCAGATTAACCCCACAGTCAGAAGAAAATGTGGAGTGTGTGGCCAGAAAAGCGGTTATGAGCAAGATTGGCTGCATCATTTACAGGGCCCAGTGCAACCTAACCAGTGGGGTCCCTGCTTCAAAAACTATTAAGAATTTCAAGATGATGACAGCAGAGTGTTAACGAAGCATGGGGCCCTGTGCAACTGTATGGCTGCACACACACAAAGTCCAGAGCATTAACAAAGCATGGGGCCCTGTGCAACCGTATGGCCGCGCGCACACACACAAAGTCAGCCCTGACCACGAGAAATCATATCCTACTTCCCAAATTGCCAGTTTTCACCAAGAATCTACCACATGTCAGGAATTGCTTTCTTTTTTCTTTCTTTTTTTTTTTTTTTGCAGTGCTGGGGATTGAACCCAGGGGCATTCTACCTCTGAGCTACACCCCCAGCCCTATTTTTATTCTTTATTTTGAAACAGGGTCTCACTAAATTGCAGAGGGCCTAAGTAGCTGAGGCTGGCAGCGAACCTGAGGTCCTCCTGTCTCAGCCTCCCAAATACTGGGATTACAAGCATGCACCACCACACCACACCTGGCTCATGTCAGGAATTTGTGCACCATAATCCCCCAAAAGCCTTAGCCCACTCTATCTGCAGAAGATAGCCTGCAGATTATGGGACTGGAGGCTGTTATTTCTCTGAGCCTGACTCAGTGCTGCTACACCTGGGCTATTACATTTAAGAGAGAAAGAGAAAGATTCTGATCTGGGAAGAAGTTCCAGACACCACCTATCTCTTCCCAACTTGCCAGTGCTCGTTCAAGTCTTTGTAGATTCTGCCTTCCTGGCGCTGTAACTCCGCTTTGGTATCTGATTCTGGCACCTTGCCTTCTGTGCCCCTTTTGACTTCTCAGCCTCCTTTTAGCTTTGACTGGTTTCAGCTCTGTTGGATCCTCAGGTTTTGATATCCCACATCTCAAATGAGATACTTTCTATCCCCTTTCCACTTTAACCTCAGTGGCTACAATGTCTCTTTTCCTTATAGCCAGAGGGAAAATATAATAAAAAGAGATCATATGTAAGCCATGGCCTTTGTTTTTGATTATTTTTATATTTTTATTGGTGCATTATAGTCTCACATCATAATGTTGTTCATAGTGATAGTGACATACATGCACATAACACTTGGTGGACTTTTCCCCGGCCCCCTCCCCCTACTCCCTTCCCCATAAAGGATATTGAAATTGACATTGGTATTCTTGCATATGTACATAATATCAATAGAAGTGATTCCTTCACTGATTCTCCCTCTACCCCCCCACTTCCTCTAAAAATTGGGAATGGATCTACCATATGATCCAGCTACACCACTCCTGTGTATCTTCCCAAAGGGACTGAAATCAGAATATTATAGTAATATATGTATATCCATGTTTACAGTAGCACAAATCACAACAGCCAAATTATAGAACCAACCTAGGTGTCTCTCAACAGATGAATAGATTACAAAATTATGTAATATGCACACAATGGAATTCTACTCAGCAATAAAGAAGAACAAATTATGTAATTTTCAGGAAAATGGATGGACCTGGAGAATGTTATGTTAAGCCATGGCCTTCCAAAACAGTCAATAAGTAACCATTATCATGTTCTGTCTTACTCTCCTGTTTACCTCTTTCTTGAAGTTCCCTTTTCTTGAATTCCATGACACTCTCTCCCATTGTCTTTCTCGTACCCCACTAAAGGACCTTCTCCTTTTTCTTTTCTAATAATCCTACTCCTTCTACTTGGTGTTTTACATCTCTAGCAAGCACAGCTGCCATCTTATTACCTTAATTTGTCATAGATGTTGAGATGGCAGTGTGCACCCCCAAGCACTCTTCTCCTTCCCCCAAGTGTTCAAAACCTTCTATAAATTAACAGCTTCCAAATCTTGTCTCCATTCCTGGCTGCATCCGGAATTCCAGGCTTATATACTTCACTGCCTTCTTTGTGAATAAATGCCTTTTGTCTATCAAATTGGCTCATACTAATATGAAAAAGACTACTTCCTTAATTCATCTCAAGTCAGTATAAAGCACCAACAAATTTTTCAAGCTAAAAAACCAAGCAATCATCATTTATTCCACACTCTTCCATATTCATTTAATCCAATCCTTCAGTAAACCCTACCGACTTTGCTTTGAAATATGTCTTTTATCACTGTGCTTTCCTCCAAAGCCCATGCTATCTCATTTATCCAAACTCCATCAACTATTTCCTCAATTGCATCAATGGTCTCCTAAACAGTCTTCCTTCCTGTATGTTTCTCACCCAGCATCCACTCCTCAGATAGAATCAGAGAGATCTTTTTAAAAGCAAAAGTCATATAATGTAATTGCTCTACTTAACGCTCTCCAGCGGCCTCCCATTGCTTTAAGAATAAAATCCAAGCCGGGCGTGGTGGCGCACACTTGTAATCCCAGTACTTTGGGAGGCGGAGACCGGAGGATCTGGGTTCGCGGCCAGCCTCAGCTTTCTCTCTCTCTCTCTCTCTCTCTCTCTGTCTGTCTGTCTGTCTCTCTCTCTCCTTAGTGAGGCCCTTCACAACTTCGTGAGACCCGGTTTCAAAATAAAGTATAAAAAATAGGGCCGGGGGCGTAGCGCAGAGGTAGAATGCCCCTGTGTTCAATCCCCGGTACCGCAAAAAAAAAAAAAAAAAAAGAATAAAATCCAAATGTGTTACAAGTTTCACACTTCCTTTCCCAGTCTTTCCACTCTCCCTTCCCATCAATTTGTTCCACAGTACTGCACTTCTCTCTTTTCTCAATCACACCACAGGGACTATGCAGCTGCTTTGTCCCATTACTAGAATATTTTCCCCAGATCTTTCCATAGCTGAAACCTTCTCTTCATCACCTTGGAAAAGTATTTGCAGATCATGCTATCAAATGTTGCCTGTCCTATCATCTGACTTCTCGATCTCACTCCCCGCCCCCCAACACACACACCTTTTGTTTAGTTTGTTTGTTTTCTTTCCTTCCTTTCATCATCTCTCCCTTCCTCCCTTCTTCTTTCTCTTTCTTTCTTTCTTTCTTTCTTTCTTTCTTTCTTTGTTCTGTATTTAATTCTTGTATAGTATGTCAGAAGCCTTTTTGTCTGTCAATCATCAATATGTTGGTACATAGTATGTATTCAACAAATATTTGCTAAACAAACATGTTCAAAAAGTTATGAAGAGACAGGCATTGGTGGCACATGTCTATAATCCCAATACTTGCAAGGCTGAGACAGGAGGATCACAGGTTCAAAACCAGACTCGAGCAACTTAGTAAGACTCTCAGCAGCTTAGCAAAATCCTGTTTCAAAATAAAAAATAAAATAGGACTGGGGTTGTAGTTCAGCGGTAGAATGCCACTGGTTTAATCCTTAGTGCCACACACACACACACACACACACACACATACACACACACAATAATTTATGAAGGATAGTGTGATCCAATATGTGGGTCAGTAATCTACAACACATGAGCCAAATCTGGCCACCATCTGTTTTGATAGATAAAATTTGATTGAAACACGACTATGTGTATTTGTTTACAAATTGTCCATGGTGGCTTTTACACTTCAATGAAAGAGCTGAGTAGGTGCAACTTAGACCATAAAGCTTACAAAGCTGGAAATATTTACTATCTGGCTCTTTCTAGAAAACGTTTTCTGAACCTTCAATAATATATGCCAGACCAAGTTGGCATTCAATTTAAAAGGAACAGGCAGACATTATCAGGAAATGTATCTGAAAATATAATTCTCTATTGTAGATCATTGGACCCTAAGTCTTATAGGAGTTGTCTCTCCATCCTCTGGAGTTCACCTATCTTACCAAGTCTCCAGGGCACCAGCCACTTCTGTTTACCCAATCCAATCAGTACGATGTCATCAATATAGTGGATCAATGTGCCATTCTGAGGGATGTCAGAGAATCCAGATCTCTTTAGAATGTATTGTGTCAGAGGACAGAATTGGCATAAACCTGGGGAAATTTTTTAACTGAATATTGTTGTATATCCCACATGAACTTGAACTGTTTCTAACCCTTCTTTTTTTCTAATTGAAACAGAAAAGAGGACATTCTCCAAGTCAATGGCGGAATCTCATATACCTAAGGCCTTATTAATCTGTTACAGTGTTTAATAGTGATTTGGCATGGCAGCTGTAAATGGAGTGTTACTTTGTTGAATGCATGGTGGTCTACAACTAGTTGAACTAAGTAATATTTAATTTGACTATTACGCCCCTATAGAAACAAGATGAATCTTGGAAAATAAATGATGATATTATAAGAACCACAAACTCTATAGTCTTTAGGTTTATAATTAAAGTTCTAGTTTCTACTATTGCCTGAAAATGTGGTAGATTCTTTTTGTTTGTTTGTTTGATTTTTTTTGCAGTACTGGGGGATTAATAGCTTGGTCAGAGATGAGGAAAAGCACTTTCCTAGGGTTCCACTTCGCCTTGGCTTTGCTCACTACAATAATTCTTTTGCACAAGTCAAAGACACAGATGAGTGTTATCTTACAGCCAAGAATATTTTTCTCTATTATAAAGTCAGAGAGTAGGAAAATAAACACCAGGTGGATCCACCCAGGGACCCAATGACCAATGTAAGCTTGCCTTTAGGCAAGACTTCATCTATTATTTGGCTTCTGCTACTTCCTGAGAGCTTTGAGTCTCCTAGTATGGATACCAAGACAAATTCTGCATGCAATAATTCTCAAAATGTCTGGTCATGTCTCTGTCCTCAGTGTGAAGCCCCTCAAGAAAGCGGGGCCCTTTTGGACATGAACTGGGGGAATTGTTATGGTAGATCTCTCCTCTTAGAGAATCTGGTCACCTCTCTATCAATAGGTGCTGTATTTGAAAATAAGCTCATATCTGGAAACTGAGCAAGGAATTATGACTGTTTATTGAAGTGACTATCCTTAACCTCTTGTTCTTCCATTCTCAACACGTTCTGGTTGTAGATACGAACCAGCACCCTTGCGGGCTGCCCATCTGTTTTGCTCCTATAGACATCATCCTCTATTAACCATCTCTCCAAATCTTCTTGACTGACCCTCTGACCTTTCTGGTTGTTACAATAATTGTAACCTCCTGGTTTCTGGCTTTAAGAAGGACTCGCTGGCATTTATTACTTTGGTGTCTCATCATTCATATGAATGGTAAAGAGTCCCATCTATATGCTCCTCACTTGCTACCAGCCCTGACCTGCAAAGATCCATGCTGAATGTCTCAGTGATGCCGGTGCCCCCTCTGAACAGAACATTTCTCACAACTGTTGTGGTGGAAAGAAATCATCTGGTGGGTCTTCTGGCATCACACAATATATCCATTCCAGTATGTTAACATCCTTGAGACTTTTTATTTCTTTCTCTTCTATACATCAGGACAATTCCAGAATTTCTACTTCACTCAGCGTGGACCTTCAATTTTCCATCCATCTAACAGTCAACTAGCAGTGAGTTTGCCACATTCCCTGTGGTCTTTGCAAGGTGTTAAATCATGTGTCTTGAGAAAGTATCACCAAGTAAATGAGTTTTTATTATCCTGTCTTTTATTCTGTCCCCTTTCAACAAACAACCTTCAATCTAATCTGAAATCTAATCTCTGAGTATGCACAGAGGAAAGGCCACGTGAGAGCACAAGGAGAAGGCAGTCGTCTGCACCACAAGGAGAGAGCCCTCACCACACACCAGCCCTCCTGGCACCTCCATCCTGGACTTCCAGTCTTTAGATCTGGATAAATAAGTTTCTGCTATTTAAACTATACAGCCTGTGGCATTTTGTTATGACAGCCTAAGCTGACTAATTCATAACTCCTGTCTGTTTTTTTCTCAGCAAGAGAGAAGGAGCTTTTCATAAACTACCAAAGTATTCACCATCTGTCACCCATCTTCCATTTCCCATTGTCTCTTTGCAAAATGTCAATACAACCTAGTAGTAACCAGGCAGCTCTACCATCGTTAAAGGAATTGTTCTCCACATATCTTTCAAATCCTTGAATTGCTGCACCAGCAGGGTCACTCCTCTATACCAGAACATTTTCCCAGGGCACCACTACTGAACTGTTCAGGGATTTGCTAACATCTTATGCTAGGGATTATTTGTGCTGCATGTGGCACTGAAGACAGAACCTTCTTGTCAGCAAGGTAGGGAGTGAGCCATTCTCAAAACTCATCTTCCTGCCTCATATCCTGAATCAATCAATCTCACTACATATGTGCCAGCTCAGGTCCTCCAGTGAGCGACCATCAGGCCAGAACTAATAGCCAAAGGATTCACTGTGAAGGATAAAGTTAGAGTAGGAGAGAAGAAGAAGAGCCTTTATGTCACTACGTAGGCTAACATTTGTGAAAGGAGAGAGGAAAGAAAAGAATTGGTTAGACCAGCCTCTGAACAGAGTTCAGTCTTGAGAAAGTCCTGGCCAGGCCAAGAAGTAGGCAGCAAGCACAAGATGCTCTTGGAGGAATCTCACATGAGCTATATGGCCCGGTTCTTACATCTCCACCAAACTCAAACAGCAGTTTGTGGTATTGGTTCAAAGGTATAACAGATGGGCCTTTCAACCAACAGTGTTCTCCCTGTCAGGTGCTCTTGGAGATTCAAGTGGCCCATATGGTAGAGTGGATATTATACTTTGACTTGATTAAAGACTGGGACTAGGATTTTCCTACTTTCCTACTAAACCCATTTCCTTTGACTGTCTCTCATGAGCACTACATTTTCCTGTTTCCTTGAAGATAGTATAGGGCCATGTAACTGCTCTGGTTGGTGGAATATGCCCCATTTCTATGCCTGGTCCCTTAAGTCTCCCCTCTCTACTTCTTTTATTTTTTTTAATTTAATTTAAGTGTGTGTGTGTGTGTGTGTGTGTGTGTGTGTGTGTGTGTGTGTGTGTTTTACTGGGGATTGAACCCAGGGGCATTCTACTTCTAAGCTACACTCCAGTCCTTTTTATTTACTTATTATTTTTGAAACAGGGTCTCACTAGGTTGCCAAGAGTCTCGCTAAGTTGCTGAGGCTGTCCTCGAACCTGCCATCCTCCTGTCTCAGCTTTCAAACACCAGGATACAAGCATGTGTCACCATGCCCGGCTTTCCTCTCTACTTCTGAAGCAAACTTGAAGTTTGCAAGTTGAAAAAATATCATGAGATGGAGGGAGAGGATGAGCCTCCACTTTGAGGAAAGAGGCCAGACTGCCATGAACTATTATTTGATGTTAGTAAATAATGTCATATAAATTTTGGACGAAGTAAGATTCTGAAATTGACAGATGTATATTCTCTGGGCACGGCAGTGCACACCTGTAATCCCAGTACTTGGCATTCTGAAACAAGAGAACCACAATTTCAAAGCCAGCCTCAGCAATTTAGCAAAAACCTGTTTCAAATGGAAAATAAAAGGGGTTGGGGATGTAGCTCAGTGGCAGAATGCCCTTGGGTTCAATCTCTAAATCCCCAGTACTACAATAAAAAAAAGATACTTGACAGATGCTTATTTCAATAATTAGCCTATAGCCGGGCGTGGTGGCGCACGCTTGTAATCCCAGTACTTTGGGAGGCAGAGACGGGAGGATCGGGGTTCACGGCCAGCTTCAGCTCGCTTGCTCTCTCTCTCTCTCTCACTCTCTCTCTCTTTCTCCCTGTCTCTCTCTCTCTCTCTCTCTCTCTCTCTCTCTCTCTCTCTCTACCTAGTGAGGCCCTCCACAACTTCGTGAGACCCGGTTTCAAAATAAAGTATAAAAAATAGGGCCGTGGGTGTAGCGCGGAGGTAGAACGCCCCTGGGTTCAATCCCCAGTACTGCAAAAAATAAAAAATAAAAAAATAAATAATTAGCCTACATTTTTCCAGGATTCATCCTACTTCTTGAAGACAAGCAATTTCTAAAAGTTCAATTTAGATGACTCAACTCGTGCCATCATGTGAAATGTGTGCTGGGAGGATTGAATGAAGAGGAGGTAGAACACAGAAACCAAACAATTCCTTATTCTTTTTTTTATGGTAGTACTGAGGATTGAACCCAGGGGCATTCTACCTCTGAGCTACACCCCCAGCCCTTTTGAAACAGGGCCTCACTCAGTTGCTGAGAGTCTCACTAAGTTGCTGAGGCTGTCCTCAAACCTGCAATCCTCCTGTCTCAGCCTCCCAAATACTTGGATTATAGGTATGCACCACCATGCCCAGTTTCAATTCCTTATTCTTATCTAGGCTACCATTTAAATATTAATATTAACAAAACACATCTCAACTCTCCTAAATAACTGAGTAAAGTTCTAAAAAAGCTAATGTAAAATGCATTTTTCAATTTCCTATATAAATTCCTTGAGATTGACTTGCAAAAATATTGTTCATGAGTACCCTCTAGAAATGTTTCCTCAAACAGTAAATGACTACAATTTCAAGCTAATATCCAAGTCATCCTTGTTCAGATCATATCAGAACCAAAACAGCACTTTAAAAGATTTCTCATGTTTTCTCCAATGATGTTAGTGAAATTAGCCTGTACATTGTACCTCCACAAGGAAGGGTGAAAATCGTGTGTAATGTTGCAGGACTGTGTGAATGGTTATAGGAAATCTTTCTAAACTCAGTGAAACAGATACAATCAACTTTATTTCCAAGGTCTCTAGCTTTTAATGTGTAGTGGATGGATCATTTTTTACATGATTTGTAAATCTAAGAAGCAAGTTCCAAATCACACGTGAAGACATGTGAAATGATTTGTAATCATTTAAAATCTATTAACTCCATCTGTCCATGAAACTAGGATTTTAACATTTTGCAAGTTTCCAGAATGGCATGCATTCAGCATATCGTAAAAAGCACAAAAGCTGTTATTTCATTCCATGTTTTTAAATCCTAGTTCCTTCTCACCTCTCAACTTAAAGACACAAATGCCAGTTAATTCTAGTGGTGTTTCGGTGATAACACTTCTAGCAATTTCCTCTAATAATTACACTTAGATTGACTAACCAATTACTCTATTTTAAGATTTCTACATTTTAAAAAATTCATTGTTTACATGTACTGAATGGCTAATAAATTCCAGGCGGTGCTGCAAACAAGGAAAAACCTAAATTAAAATAGACAAGCCAAAACTTTGTTTTTTTAACAGCTAGAGAACCCAACCATAAAAAATAAAGGGAGGAAAAAAGAGATAAATATAAAAATGTCAGATAATAACTGTTTTGAGGGAATTAAAATTAGATGGTGAAATGGAGATTGATAATGGAGAGTGGGGCTCTTTGAAATACGCAAGCCAGGGACAGACTCTCTGGATGTGACATTGCAGCTGCAGTCTGAGCGACTGGACTGGGGCCACCACATGGATATCCAGGAGACTGACGGCTCCACAGGACCGGCTGATGCAATAGACCGAAAGCAGAAACAACCTGTAGAATCTGAGGAAAAGGCAGGAGGCCATGATGGCTGAAGCATACAGTACAAGGAAAGCAGGTAGATGACATAGGAGAAGAAGGGTTTATATTTGTAGACAGGCTTGTGGCTTTTATGTACAGCTTGAACTCTATTCTAGGTAACCTAATGAGCCTCTGGAGGATTTAAAGCAGAAGAGTAGAGTAAAATGGTCTATATTTGAATTTTAAGAGATATTTTGTGTTCATTCTTAAACATGGGCTGAATTTTAGATACTCGGCACTACTAAAGCAATATATTAGCCAGGCATGGTGGGGCACACCTGTAATCCCAGTACTTGAGAGGCTGAGACAGGAGGATCACAGATTCAAGGACAGCCTCAGCAACGCAGGGAAACTCTCAGCAACCTATCAAGACCATTTCAAAAATAAAAGTGGCTGGGGGTACAGCTCAGAGGTAAAATGCCCTTCCTTGGGTTCAATCTCCAGTACCACATGAAAAAAAAATGCACACACACACACACACACACACACACACACGCACACACACACATACACACACACAGCTCTAAAAGATGAGAATAACTTTCCACCTAACATATTACTTCTTCATTCAGACATAAGAGCAGATTATACACTTTGATGAGTATCTAAAATAGTATTGCTATGTAATTACTTTCTATGTTCCATATAAGAGAATTAGAATACTTTGGATAAAGAGATTTCCTCAAAATCTCAATAGAAGTCCAAAGAAGTAAAATCTGTGGATTCTGCACCTCTTTTCTCAAGTTTATCCACAACAGTAAACCCTCTGTATGTCATAAGAATTAACAATTCCATTTGTTAAAAGAAGGAAGAAGTGAGCCGGGCTTGATAGTGCACACTTGTAATCCCAGTACTTGGGAGGCTGAGACAGGAGGGTCGCAGGTTTGAGGACAACCTCAGCAAATAGTGAGACTCTCATCAAACTAGCAAGATCCTGTTTCAAAATAAGAATAAAATAGGGCTGGGAGTGTAGCTCAGAGGTAGAATGCCTTTGAGTTCAATCCCCAGAACCACAAAAAAAAAAAAGAAGGAAGAAGTGAAGAGGAATAGAAAGAAAAGGAAGAGGGAAAAGGAGGAGAAAAGAAGAGGAGGGGGAGAAGAAGGAATAAAAAAGAAGAGAAGGAGAAGGAGGAAAAGAAGGAGGAGGGGGGAAGGAGAAAAAGTAGGACATATGTTTCACTAATTGATTCAAAATGAAAATTATCGGTATACTTGTATTCATCTTAATTCAAATGCTTTCAATCTTTCAATCACTAGAAAGATTTATCTAAGCCGGGCGTGGTGGCGCACGCTTGTAATCCCAGTACTTTGGGAGGTGGAGATCGGAGGATCCGGGTTTGTGGCCAGCCTCAGCTCGCTCTCTCTCTCTCTCTCTCTCTCTCTCCCTGTCTCTCTCTCTCTATCTCTCTCTCTCTCTACTTAGTGAAGGCCCTCCGCAACTTCATGAGACCCGGTTTCAAAATAAAGTATAAAAAATAGGGCCGGGGGCGTAGCGCAGAGGTAGAACGCCCCTGAGTTCAATCCCCAGTACCGCAAAAAAAAAAAAGATTTATCTAGTTATTATCCTTGATTTATTTTCCATTAATGTCTACTTGTCTTTTTTCCAAATTTGATAAAAGATGTTTTTTACAAAGCAGTATATAATGCTGCAAGAGAAAATAAATAGAAAAGAAAACACAGGGAAAGAAACAATTAGGATAGAAATATGAACTAAAGCCACAAAAAGGCAGCAAACTATAAATTAGGAGTCTAGTTTACGGGCTAGTGTTTGTAAGGAATACATGGGATTATGCATAAAAAAGGCATTTAGAGGTGAATGGAAAATGTTCCTCTGACCTTCCTAGAAACAGAAGCAAGAGGAGAACGTAATTACCATGGTCGAAAGCATCGCAGTACCAACGAGACAGCTGTACAGCCAGCTTACCATGGCAGATTGACTACAGGCATTTATCTTTCCCCTTGAGCAACTTTTAAATGATTGTAAATAATTTTTTAAAGAAAGTGAACAAATAATGGAGACTAGATGAGAAATTTCAACAAATTTTCAGAGAGCAAAGGAAGATCAGGAAGCTCACCATAAAATCAGAAAGCTTCATAGAGAAATATCACTGAGAATAAATTGGATTAAACACAGAAGGCTCAGGACTCAGAGACATCAAGTATAGTATGAGTGAGAGAGTAAGAGCCAGAGTCAAAAAGAGTCATTAAAAACCTGTATTTAAAAAAAAAAAACAAACGGTGAGGGGGCTGGGAATGAAGTTCAGGGGCAGCGTGCTTGCCTAGCATGTCCACGGTCCAGCACCACACACACACACACACACACACACACACACACACACACACTCACAGAGTTAGACTTTATTCCTTCTCCCCCAGGGGACTATTTGTCCTCACAACTACCATCCTCCCTCCAAAGTGTAGAGACCCAGTGGAGTGTGAGAATGAGGAATGAGACTTGAAATCAAAGAGGAGGGAGTGACTACACCAGATGTAATTGAACAGTGAGGCTCTTGCTTCCATCCAGCCTTCGCTGCTCACGCCCTGGCAGCCAGACATACCCTGATGCAAGAGACTGAGGTGGATCTCACCGAAAAACTGAGCAGGTCAATTAAAGGAAAAAACAAAAACAGCAACCACAGGTACACTGATTTGGGGAATGAATTGATGTCTTCTCCTCAATGAAGAAAAGCAACTTTTCACTGCCTGCATGTCTACCTTGGACAACTACATCCACCTGTTCAAGGTTTACCATTTGTTTCCTCATGTTTAAATATGAACAGGGAGATGGGGATTAGCAGAGATGTGCACAAATCTTCTACATGAAAGACCATGGTAAGAAAAGAAACAAGAATAGTGAGAATCCAGAATAGACAATGCAAGAAACAAATTTCAGAACTTTACCATTAATATCCTGAGAAGATATTATGTACATAAAAGACTGTTATTTTTTCTTAAAAATGAGAAAAAATCAGAGAAGAAAGAGTTTCTGAAGTGTTTATAGTATATCTTAAATTTAAAAATTGATGTCTAAAAATCAAGGAAAATATTCAAGAAAGTAGAATAAGAACTCAAATAGATTGAAATAAGGCAAGAAAGCAAATTAGTGGACCATTTTAGAATGTAAAATATCTAAGCAATGGGAGTTTCTGAAAGGGAAAACAAACAAATATGGAAAGAGGAAGATATTTTTTCTAAAAAGTAATAACATATAAAAATTTTCTCAAAATTTAAGAACATTAGACTCCAGATAGAAAAGGCCCATTAACATCAGTATAATGGACAAATTTAAGAGAATTCTTAGTTAGAAGTTATCTCCATGAAATTTTATGATATCAAAGAAAGATAAGGAGAAGACTTTAATACATGTACAAGGGTTTGGAATCAGAATGATACAAAACTTGAACTCCAAAACTGAAAGCCAAAAGATAATTGTTATAGTTGGAATTGTCTCCTCTGTAACTCACATTGGAGTTTAATCTTCATTGTGAGGTTTTAAGAGGATGGAAACTTAATCTAAGCATGGATTTATGTATGGGGGCCCTTGGAAGGTGACCAGGATTAGATAAAATCATCAGGATGCAGCCCACAGGATTGAATACTGTTGACTTTGTAAGAAGAGGGGGAGATAAATACCACAAGCCTTAATATACCTGCTTCTTGTCTCTGGCCATGTGATGCCCTACACTGCCCCTGGACTCTATCAGCAAGAAGGACATCACCAAATGTGGCCCCCAAACCTTGAGCCTATAGACCTGTGAGCCAAAATAGACCTTTCTTCTTTAAAACTTACCCAGTGCCTGATAGTGTATTATTAGCAACAAAAAATGGCATAGTCAACAATGAAGCATTATATTCAAAATTTGAAGGAAAAATGATTTTCAAGTTAAAATTTAACCAAAAGATTAATTATGTGTGAAGATAATGAAGATATTTTCTGACATGTAAAATATTTATACTTTTTACAATTGAGAATCCTTTCTGAGGAAGTATATCATAAAACATATTTGAACAGATAAATGGTATAAACCAAACGGTTAGAGGCATAAGATTCAGAAAAAAAGAAAATCCAACATTTGACTACAAGGAAAAGAAGTTTCTGGATGATAGTAGTGCAACTACTATTGTAATAGCTTCAGATGTAAAAAGAAGAGATTCCTCTGCAAGAGAGGGCTTGTGCATAGGCAGCAATTATTCACTCCTGAACAAAAAGGTATTGTTCAAGACAGGGACGGTGGTGCTTGCCTGTAATCCTAGTACTTGGGAAGCTGAGACAGGAGGATCACAGGTTCTAGGACAGCCTCAGCAAGTAGTGAGATTCACATCAACCTAGTGAGACCCTGCTTCAAAATTAAAATAAAATAGTGCTTGGGGGTATAACTCGGAGTTAGTACTAACCCCAAGTATCACACACACAAGAAAAGGACAATGTGAAGGGAAATGCTAGAAAGGACAGTATCAGGTCAATGGAAGACATTAGAATGTGGACTGTACTCACCTTAGAGAAATGAAAACTTATGCTTACACCAAATACAAATGTTTCTAGTTGCTTTGTTTATTAACTCCACAGCAGAAATAATCCAAACTCCCTTCCATGGATAAACAGAAAAACCAACTACGATCCATCCTACAGTAGAATACTACTTGGCAATAAAAGAAGCAAAGTACTGAAAGATACAACAACCTGAATAGATCTCAAGGACATTATTCTGAGTAAATAAAGCCAATTACAAGAGTTTCAGACCTTATGATTCCATTTATATAACTTTTTTGAAATAATAAACCTAAAGCGTAGAGGAGGGATTGGTTGTCACCAGTTTAGGATGGAGAATAGAGTATTATAGAATGGTGCAGAGAGGAAACAATTCTGTATACTGATTATGGTGGTAGATAACACAAATTTCATAAAATACTACAAAAAGTGCAAGTAAAAACTGCTGAAATATGAATTAATGTCTCTAGTTAATAGTATTATGCCATTGTCAATTTCTTGGGTTAGAGCACTGTATTAGTTATCAAGATACTATCATTAGATAAAGCTGAGGGACTAGAATAAACTGTCCATATTATTTCTAAAACTTCTATGTGAGTTACAGATATTTCAAAATAAACTTTTTAAAAATACTCATCTCCAAGACAATTCCCAGAGGTTCTAATTCAGTAGGTCTGAAGTGGGGCACAGATTTTTTTTTTTCAGCAATTTCTCTAAGTGGTTCTCATGAGAAGTCATATTTGAAATCCCCTCCTATGATGCATAATGCCCAGAAAAAGATCTCCTGACACTCAGAAGAGCAGGTTTACAGCGCAGCTTGTTGGGAACTTGGGCATCAGGCCAAAGACAATGTAGCAAACCTACTAGAGGCCAAAACAGTATCTGCTGTGCTCCAGTGGTGTGGCTCCATTCCCAGAGAGCATCTAGGCTCAGATCAGATGCTTCAAATCTTTCAAGCACCACTCTGTAAGCATTATTTCTTAGCCTTAAATTTTTCAGGTTTCATGTTGCCAATTAAGGACAGATAAACATGACTTGAAATTATGCCAAGTAAAGAGTTAAGGTGACATCCTTTTCAGAATGTTCCAGAGGATTCCTATTTGGAGAGTAGAACTCCCACCTTCATTTGAAAACCTTTGAAAAGGGACAAGATTTTACTAGAGAATCTACATGGAATAAGATGAGTAACTGAGGCCTTAGGCATTATCTTTTAATTATAAGGAGTCTAGAATGTGGTTTATCTTAATGAACATCAGTTGCATTCCATGGGTCTGATCCCTTATGGGGCAAGGAGTTCAACACTTCTATATTGCTTAGCTAACATTAACTTCTACTGTATGAAAATTTTACTATCATGACTATGCCTAAATATTTTCTCCTGATTGTTTAAGTATTATCATTAATATGAAAATTAGATAATATTGGTAGCAATCACTGGGAATCTTAGCAAATAATATACATTGTAAGAAGAAAATTATTCCCTCAATGGGCATGTTTTTAGCATCCTTACTATGTGGCAGGTAATATGCTAGGTACTGACATTCAACCATAAACAGTATATTATTTCCTTTCTTGAGAAGCCAGTGTCTTCTATTGGAGTGAGAAAGAACTAGAATAACAGTTACTGTAAAGTAATTGATTATAGTATAGGTGGTTTTCCATCTGACTCTGGAAAGTTGAATAGAATTCAGCTAGATAAAAAAAAATGTATGTGCATTGGACAGAGAAGGAAGAGCTCAGGTGGATGCACAGAGGAATTCAACATGATGATGTATCTGGGTAACAGTGACTATATCTAAAGCAAATGACACCTCTGAGTGTGGGTTTGCAGGTGGCAGCATACCTACATGAAGACAGGTCACAATGAGGATCTTTGTCACCACTCTGGCATACAAGACCAATCTCAAAGTATTCAAGCATTTTGAAAAGAGTATTCATACAGTGGTGCTGACAATGAATTGGAGTATGATTAACTGAAGGCAAAGAAACAAATAAGATAATTGAATGAAAAAATTGCTTAGGGTGCCGAAGAATTGTCCATTATGATGGTTTCCATCGTTATACTGGTCTTCACACACTGAAAAGTCATATCTTTGTTAAACAGCTGAAATTAATTCATTAAAATTTCAAAGGTCAGTCACATTAAACCTATAGCCAAACCACATGTATACGATAATTAGAAGAAAATAAAAAGAATACATGTATAGCCAAGTTTTTACTAAAAGAAAAACAAGTGTCTTTTTGGTTGAAAATACCATCTGGACCATTTCATGCTTACCAGGCACCAAACATAGCAGTGAAATGCCTAAAGTCTGAAAAAAAAATCCTAAAAGAGATTTCAAATCTTTAAAAAATTCCCTTCAGTAAGGCAGGTTGGCATTTTCCACACTGCACCTGGATTTTCTTACATTAAAATGTCATGTTACTTCCTAGAAGGGGTATTGTGAAGATTAACAGGATCGCGGTTTAAAGCTCTTTGAGCTCCTGCAAGAGCAAGGCTCTGAATACGTACAAGCATAGCATCGCCTCTCACTGAGTCTTCTGAATCCCCAATACGTGGGATATCAGAGGGAGGCACATCCAATTCCTTTGTAAGTCTGACCACCTATGTAAAGTAGATAAATGAAATTTAATAGAGAATTAAAAGTGGTAATGTTAAAATTATTAAGCACTATTTATACTATAAATAAGTGTGTACACACACACACACACACACACACACACACACACCAAAAAAATAAAAATAGACCCAAGAGCAGAGCACGGTGACACATGCCTGTAATCCCAGTACTTGGAGGCTAAGAAAGGAGGATCACAAGTTTGAGGACAGCCTCAGCAACTTAGTGAGACCCTGTTTCAAGAAAAAAAAAAATAGAAAATGAGGCTGGGGGTGTAGCTCAGAAGTAGAATGCCCTGGGGTTCAATCCTCAGTATCAGGAAAAAAAAATGTTGTATGGAAATTGAGTTAGCTCCTGAGTGTATAGGGGACAGTGGAGACACCTTAGAATTGCTATCATTAAAACTGAATTTATGTAAAAATATATTGTAATAATGCAGAAGATAATAGAAGAGGCATACATAATATCTATACAATGGATGAGCCCAAACCTAAGATTAGATACAACTGCAAAGTATGTGTTTATCCTTAGGCTCTCATTCTACAATTCTTCCAATTACCTAAATTTAACATGAATTAAAACCACTGAGAAAAATTTATGCCCTATGTTATATTTGGAATAAAAGAGTGTCCATGCAAGATGTTATATCCAAGAAAGCTTCACTTATAAAGAAAATTAAAATTCCAGGCACATTCAAGAAAAGTGGAAATTCTCATGGCCTAATCAGATTTTCCTAAACATCAAAATGCCAGGAGTCAATAGTCCTCACTGGCAGAGTGTTCCCTCAGGATCTACAGTTCTAAAGTTTGGGGTTCTTACTCAGTTTTATTTAGTAATAAACAAACAAAACCCCAATGACGGGAGTGTCTCCATTAAAGTTTTCCAAGAAGGTCAACTTCAAGATATTTGTGTGTATAAGATTTACTATGTCACACAGCTATGATGAGAATAAAAATTGGATAAAAGGTGATTCTTTATTGAGTCAAGTAAAGGGAGGCTTAATATAAATAAAACCTCAGGACCAAAAGGCAGTATACTGAAATTCTCAACCATAAACGATTCAAAAAAAGTCTGAGACCAAAGTTTATAGTCTTTTAAAAATATTTTTTCAGTAATACCACACCTTCATGTAATGTTTTAAAGCATGCTTAGCAAGTTGGCTTTAGTGTGGTTGGAGAAAAATGATCATATAAAGGAATAGGTGAGTTTCTTCACCAGGGGATTTATAATGCAGATACACATTCACCTCTCTTCACTCCTTTTGAAGCTCATTATCTTCCATTCAAAACCATGGTTTTATGTAAGTCTCTCTGATTGATACGTGTAAATACATAGTTGGAATATGCTAGTTTAAAAAAAGTGTAGACCTAGAATCGCCATTAAACACCCATATTATCATTTTTCCAATTTAAATGGTCTGTGTACATGTTGCCTGTTTTCAAGGTATTTTCTTGCTATTTAGGTTGTGATAATACAATATAAGGCTATTGATAAAGTGTAAAGTAGTATTCTTATAAAGCTTTAGTAACCAAGTAGCATAGTACTGGCATAGACATACACGCATAGACCAATGGGACACAACAGAGACCCTAGAAATAAATGAATCCATTTACAGCCAACTGATTTTCCACAAAGGTGCCAAGAACACACAACACGACAGAGAAAAGTCAGTCTCTTCAACACATGTTGACAGGAAAACGAGATATCCACATGCAAAAGAATGAAATTAAAACCTTATCTCACACTACATACAAAACTCCACTCAAAATTGGCTAAGGACTTAATGTAAGAACACAAACTATGAAACCACAAAAATTATACAGGAGGAAAGCTCCATGACATTGGTCTCAGCAAAACGTTTATTGCATGTGACCTCAAAAACATAGGCAACAAATGTAAACATAGATAAATGGGATTACATCAAAGTAAAAAGCTTCAGCACAGCAAAGGAAATAATGGAGTGAAGAGGCAACCCACAGAATGGGAAGATATATATGTACATCTGATAAGGGGTTAATATCCAAAATGTATAAGGAAACAAATTTGATAGCAAGAAAACAAATAGCGCAATTTAAAAACGGACAGTATACATAAGTAGACATTTCTCTAGAGAAGTCATAAAATGGCCAAGAATTATATGAAAAAAAGCTTAACAGCACTAATCATCAGAGAAATGCAAATCAAAACATAATGAGATATCATCTAACTCCTGTAAGAGTGGCTATTATCAAAAATATGAAAGATCAGTGTTGACAAATATGCAGAGAGATGGGAGCCCTTGCATACTGTTGGTGGGAATGTAAATTAGTGGTCATTGTAGAAAACAGTATGACACTTCCTCAAAAAATTTAAAATAGAACTACCATATGATCCAGCAATAACACTATTGGTTATATATACAAAGGAAATCAAATCAGTATGTCAAAGTGGTACCTGCACTCCCATGTGTATTGCAGCATTATTCACAATAGCCAAGATGTGGAATCAACCTAAGTGTCTAAAAGTGGATTAATGGGTGGATATATAAAACACAAATGCCATTGGATACTATTCAGCCATAAAAAGATAAAATCCTGTCATTGGGGATAACATAGAGGCTGAAGGACATTCTATTAACTGAAATAAGCCAGGCACAAAAAGACATGTTATCTCACTTACATTTGGAATCTAAAAAAGTTGACCTCATAGAAATAAAGAGTAGAATGGTGGTTACCAGAGGCTGGAGTGGTTGGGTTGAAAGAATTGGGGAGATGTTGGTCAAAGGATATAAAATTACAGGAATAAGATCAAGAGCTCCATTGCACAGTATGGTGACTATGGTAACAACTGTGTCTGAGGAATGCTAAGGGAGTAGATGTGAGTGTTCGCACCACAAAGGTGATGAGTATGTGAGGTAATGCATTTGCTAATTAGCTAGACTTAACCATTCCACAATGTAGATGTGCTTCAAGCCATCACATTGTATATGATAAATACAATCATATGTCCATTTAAAATAAATAAACTTTTTAAAATAAATAAAAATGTAAAGGAGTATTTTTACTGCAAGCACAAATGAGTGGTACTTATAAGCCCTTTAACTATAAGCTTTATTTGTAGAAGAAGTAATCAAGAGGTGCTCCCCCTTTCAGTTTTCAAAAATAGCAAGGTAGATATTTATATGGAAATACAATTGTTGCTGGATTGGGTGTGGAGCCCCATGAGGTATTTGCAATGTTCCTACTCTATTCCTATAAACCTCCTTTTTAGAAATTGCACATATAATTCATCCATACTCCTAGGGTAGGATCACTACCAAAAGAGCTCTTAGGATGCTGGAAGTTCCCTGGCCACGTAATAGGATCACAGAAATCCCCAGGTAACTCAGAGCCTCTGCAAGAGGAGTTCTACTCCATGAGCTGAAACAATGTTTATCATATTTGGCAAAAGTCTCAATTCCCTGAAAATATTCTGGAAACTACAGTAATGAGTAAGACACAGAGCAATCAAAAATGCAGAGGGTCTTTTTCATTGAACTATGTGTAAGCTATAGAAAACATCTGGAAGCTGCAAAATAAGACAATCTGATCTTCCCCCCAACATGGCAAGGACACTTGCCCTAATTGTATACTTTTGACTTCACTCTTATACAAAGATAGAGATTACTATCAATGGTGGCATATTCTGATGCAAAGAGCAGAAATCGGTATTTCTCTGAGGAGGAGGTAATGTCAGAACCCTTCCTGCTTCTGAAGACTGCAAAAGTGTTTTCTCAAGCTGCTGCTAAAATCCATTTTGTCTAATTTTCACAAGAAAAGAACATGATGGTTTTGTTTCCCTGACAACACTCTTGAATGTGGCTGGCCTTTATCCTTTGTCCTCTGTCTGTGTCCAAGCAACAGTCCAGTCCCCTAAATTAATCTTTGCATCCAATGAGCAGTTACAAGAAAGCCTAGACAGATGTTCCTCTGGTCATCAGTCATATGTTAAGGATTGTAAAGATAAAAAAAAGCTATGACTTCTTAAGATTTAGGTTTTCCATACCTATAGTAATAGAAAATACCTTTGTAAAAGAGCAGGTATAAGATATTTTGTATATATAGGGATGTTTTTGTCTTGTTTTTGCTTTTCAATGTTGGTCAAGAATATTACCATGGATAAATACACAGAATATGAATGTAAAAGTACAAGAAATGGAACAGGAATCAAGCACATCAACTCATGATGAAAGCTGTCTGTGGGAGGAGAGACTAATAGAATGGTAGTAGTGGTTACAGGAGACTAAACCACTACTAAATCTATAATGTTTTTGTTTCTTTAAAAAGCAATGAGGAGTTTTAGAGGGATAAAAGCAATGAAGCAAAAATGACTAAGGGCTTTGTTTTTAACATTGTATATTGTGATGGGTGTTTTATGATGTTCTTTCATCTTTTATGCATTTTAAGATCTTAAAAAATTAAAGAAACAAGACGACTAGCTAATCACATGCCCATTGTGCTTTCCTCTTTTAAAGGAAATGATTGCAATTAGAACACCCATCCTTGCTGTCCAATTAGCAGTTTGCATCAAAGAAATTTTCATTGGGCATTAATCAATTCAAGATCACAATTTTAATGGCACTAGTCACCCTGCTTTTAAATAAATACATTAATATTCAAATTCATGTGTAAGTGCCCATATATCTGATTAACTGGAAGTAAGAAAGGCCTTAATATATGCAGAATACCATCCATGTGCTCTAAAAGGCAAATGAAGAAGCTGGAATAAATATATTATGAATTATATGTGTCTGTCTTTTATGGAAATGAAGAAAAGTTCCCTCTGGAGTAACCCAGATATTAGGCTATTTTGATGTTTTACAAGGTATAGAGTAAAACACTGTACCTGGCAAGCATCAGCAAGGTTAGAAATGAGAGCATTCACTTAAAATAATAATTTTTAAATAACAGTTATATTATGGACATGCATTGCACATAGAAACCATATATGTGTATAGAAGTTCTTTGAGTACTGTATTATTTAGAAGAACTTTCAAAAAAGATCATAAAATCATTGATGATTGTTTACTTTGGACCCATGAATCATTTCCTGAATAGATTTTACAATTGTGATTCAGCTGGGCTTTTAACTTGATTATTTATATTTTTGTTTCCTTTTAACAAAACCACCATTTCTGTTTTCAGATGATCTGCAGGTTTGGCCTCTCTCCTGAGGTAACACTAAGCACATCTGTTGATCTCCCCCGACATGACGACAGCAACAATAGTAGGCTCACAGAATGAAAGCTGGAGAGGGAATCTTTTCAAAGCACAGCAGGGAAAATAACCTGAAATGAGATAACCAGCAGATGCTCCAGAATATGGAAGTCATCTGTAAGCATTTAGTGGAATGGAGAATGCTGGAACAGTTTTCCATTTGCCAGATGCCTGAAATAGAGACAGATGAGCAATTCCTCTGAACTTCAACAACAGCGCCAGCTGAAAAAGCAGACCCCTTCTGCCAAGGGTCACTTGTTGAAACTGTTGACTGTAAATCAGAGTTCTCCTTTTGGACCTACAGTACCCAGAATATGCACTCAACATGTTCATATGTGCACCTTACCTTGGGCACAAAGACCATCATCCTTGTTCATAGAAGGTCCATAGGGGTGGGCACAAATTGTTTACATGTTTTGAACAAAGGTATCTTTTTTAATAAAAGCCACATGTACAGTGTCTCTTACCTTTCCTTGATGAGTAAGAAATGTTCCCAAGTAAAATAACCCACATTTCAACTGTACTGGCAAACAGTGGTAAGGTTATTTAGGCCTGAAATATTCATGAAAAGGCCCTTTATGTGTTTTTTTCCTACCTAAAACAATTGCTGGTGCATTGCGCCGTGTCTTCTAACCTGCTTTTGTAGAAAGGAATGTCTTTGTATGAAGCGTACTATCTGGAATCCTTTTCCTCATATTGTTTAGATCATGAGTCTGTTTTTTTGCACTCACTCCCAGGGTGTCTGAAACATTTAAAAATAACAGTGGGTAGTCAGAACTGCTCTTGCTGGCAGCGGGGGCCTTACAGTTTGCCATCACATAAATGTCAATTTGTTTTCTTTTATGGAGCTAAGCAGAGATAAATCCCAGTAGCACAGAAAGAGGTCTCTAGATTTTGTAGTCTCCCCATTTCTGTGTGTGGCCTACCAATCAATCCAGAGCATCTCTGCTCCTCTCAATCTTGTTTAATTCTATCCCTTATTTCTTTTAACTCTTCTAGGTCTGCAAAGACACTAGAGGGATCTCTACACTGCAGACCAATGATTCTCAGAGTGCTGTCTACCACCTGAAGCATCAGTATCACTTGGGGATGTCTTAGAAACACAGACTCTTTAGACCTCACCTCCTGAATCGGGTACTGGGGGTTTGAGGTCCAGTAATCAGTTTTTTAAACCCTTCAGATCTTTCTGTTGTACATTAAAGTTTAAGAAACACTGGTCGAGACCACAATATCAAAACTTCCCTTAGGTACTCTGCAAGCCATCATTCTCAGAACCTTCCATTTACTATCTGCAGAAAATTGCCCAACTGAGAGAGCCTGGACATTTATAGATGTACCTTTAGCATCCATTTGCTGGCCCCCAGATATAAAAGGAATCCATCTAAATTAAACATGGTGCTAGCTTTTGGAATGTGTGGTGGTGAATTAGTTGCAAAAAGAATTTGTCCCGGATCAACCAAACAGATCCTCTAAGCTGAAGCCTCAGCGCCTTCTAAAAATGACACTCCTTTGATTTTCCTGCAAAGAAAAGATATTTAAAAGCCTTGCAGAATAATCTTGCCTGAATAGCCTTGCAGAATAGCCTTGCCTGCTGAGCAGAAGACCAGCACTCTGGCTGGTTGATGAATGAATTATACCTGTCGGGGGAGATCTCCTTACTGGTGGATAAAAACAACTGATTCATTATTTTCTTAATTAGCCTTGAATATACTACTAACCTGTATGAGGCTGTGCAGGATTTTTTAGGTTACATCCCCAGAAAGGGACCATCAGAGTACAAAACTGAGGAACTGCAACATTAGTGTTTTATGACATTTGATCTAAGAGCCAGTGATGTTCAAACACAGAAAGAGTATCAACAGGCATTTTGTGAATTGACAAAGTTTATGAATCACCACGGAAAAAATACACTGAACTTACATTAAGAAAATAGTTTACTGTGTGTGCTTTTTCATTATTGTCTTACCTCTTAAAGGTATTCTTGGTAAGATCCACTTAGATTATTTCCTCGGCATCACGTGCAATCTTCACTTGACCCTCTCCACACTCCCAGGTAGAAATTACATGCTTTTCTTTCCTCCACCACCCAGGAGAGTGCCCGCCCAGAGCCCATCTGTAACCTCTATTAACCCAGGCCAGGGAACGGTTGCTGCACAGAGGCAGGACCAGAGCAGACGGCCTGAGGAAGTGCCTGGCGAAGAAGTGCTCGATTGTCCAAGTGACTCTGAGTCTGCTTTTAAAATGGGAACAAGACTGATTCTTTCTCCAAGACTTCAACAAAAAGTACTGTGAGAAATACATTTTAAAATGAGAATGTCATATTTTTTTCCTTGCATTTTTGTCTTTGTAAGGGTTGAGAAGACCCAATTATCATGTGGCACTGGCCAGGATACTAGCTGAGTTCTGGAGCTGGCAGTCCAAAGGTGAGTTCAGCCAGTCTCCTGACTCAGAACCATAAGGTTCCATCTGTTTCTCCAAGGACTGAAGACAGGTGACAGCACTGAGAATCCCTAAAGTGTTCTTAGCAGGAATCAGCCAAGCAGCCCAAAGAATTTCTAACTTTCCATGATGCTTGGAATATAAAATATACTGTCCCGAGCCGGGCGTGGTGGCGCACGCTTGTAATCCCAGTACTTTGGGAGGTGGAGACCGGAGGATCCGGGTTCACAG
>PVJS01001855.1:80138-91534 GCA_004027185.1 Glis glis | reverse complement strand
CCGGGGACGCGCGGGGGACAGCTTCGGGGACAGCATGGGGAACAGCGCCGGGAACGCGCCGGGGACGCGTGGGGGACAGCGCCGGGGACGCGTGGGAGACAGCGCCCGGGACGCGCGGGGGACAGCTCCGGGGACGCGCGGGGGACAGGTGCGCGCGAGCTCGGGGAGCGCGGCGCGCGCCCTCACTAGTGCTCCCGAGAGCCGGCGCGAAGCGTTCCTGCAGCCTTAGAGACAGACAGTGCAAGCCTGACATTTAGGCACCTGTTGCTAACGTGTTGGGCTGCTTTGGGTTTTATTGGGTGAAAAAAAGCGCTCAAGCTGAACAACCCATTAGTACGCACCAGGATCCCGCCTCTGCTGCAAAAATACCACCCATTGCCAACAATTAGAAGGGTTGAGGTTCACTCCAGGTGCGACCAGGGAACCAGCTTTGCGAGATGGATTTCTTTTTTTTTTTCGTGTGTGTGTGTGTGTGTGTGTGTGTGTGTATGTTACTGTGGATTGAACCCAGGGGCATTCTACTTCGAGCTACACCCCCAGCTCTATTTTATTTTTATCTTGAAAGGGTCCCATCAACCTAGCGAGACCCTGTGTCAGATGGATTTCTGACTCCACCCTCTATTCTCAGATCTTTAAGTCAGCACCTCTGGGGATGGAGTTCTGAGACCTGAATTTTATTTTATTATTTTATTTTACTTTATTTTATTGTTTTATTTTATTTTATTATTTTATTTTATTTTATGTACTGGGGACTGAACCCAGGGTCATTCTACCTCCAAGCTACACCCCCAGTCCTTTAGGGGCTTGCTAAGTTGCTGAGGCTGGCCTTGGACCTGAGATTCTGCTGTCTGAGCCTCCCAAGTACTGGGATTACAAGCACGTGCCTGTAACCACGCCCAGCGGCTGAGACCTGAATTTTTAAAAGCACCTCTTGATCCCCATGGTCGTGCATTTAGATGGTGGTGGCTTTGAGTGACGGAAATCTGGATTTGGATTCGGCCTGATTAAGAGATGTTATTTTCGTTTACTGTTTCTTAACTTTCTGTGCTTCCTGCCCAACACGTGAATAAAAGAACAAAGTTTGGGGGGGCCACCCGGATGAGGATTAGAACGAAAATTGCATGAGGATTTGCATCCCAGCCCCGTGCACCTGCACTGCAGATAGCGCTGCATATCAGAGTCTGCCTGGGATTGAGTAAGAGCCCAGGTTTTGGGGATTGTGGTTTTGTTTGTTTTTAGTTAATATAGGGAGGAAAACATTTCCAGTGTTATAAAAATTTTGTTAAAATCAGCTACAGTTGCACATTCACTTAGAAAGTTGAGAGAATATCTATCGAGATTGGGAAGTAGAGTACCTCTAGAAATTATAGCAATACTACCAACATCAAGTCTTGGATTCCACGATGTTCTCTATACTCATGTTCACATCAAAACCACATAAAAGGAAGAAAAAAGGAGGGAGTTCACTTGTGGTCTGGGAGGTGGTTTTCTTGATTGGAATCTGTGATATGATTCTTAGAGTGGACTATTCAGAACTTTGCTACTCAAATATAACTAGTTTGGTACAGGATTGGGTTGTTTTCATTTCACTTGCTAGCATCTATTTTTTTTTTTTTTGGCAGTACTGGGGATTGAACCCAGGGGTGTTCTACCTCTGAGCTACACCCCAAGCCCTATTTTTTATTCTTTATTTTGAAACAGGGTCTCACTAACTTGTGGAGGGCCTCACTAAGTAAGTGAGGCTGGCCGCAAACCTGCAACCCTCCTGTCTCAGCCTAGCATCGCTGTTTTATACACATGCAAAATAAAGCATGGAATTGAAACAATTATCTGGAGATTCAAGTTGCCTTGAAATATGTCTCCCGTCATCATTATCCAAGTATTTTAAAGTGTTTTCAGGTTGGATTGCTTGGGTAATTGTCTCAAATTTTCACATCATTTTTCTTATGCAGAACCTGTGTATTCAGACAACCGGATCCTGCTTCTCTTCTGTTACATAAGAAGAGAGCAAGCTAAGAGTGAGAATGTAGGGGGAGAGGGGTGCTGAGGTAAAGCAGCCCAGGACTGGAAGAAAGCTCCATTTCAAAGCCCAGAAATGGATGGGTTTTAATGGTGTGTTCTGATTAGAATAAATTTCAGCAAGTTCAACCAATAGTCAATCTCTTCTAGGCTTTAGATGTAGAAAATGAGTCATGGGAAAGAAAGTAGTTGGAGGGATTCCAGAAACTCCCCCCTTCTAAAAGTACCTCAGTGATTATGTACCACTGAGCCTAAATTCCACCAATATTATATTCATTCATTTAGGTCTTTAAGGATATCTTATTGTTAGATTAAGTTGATATTCAATTGCAATCTCTCTCTGTGTGTGTGTGTGTGTATGTGTATGTTTGTGTGTGTGTGTGTGTGTGTGTGTGTGTGTGTGTAGGTTGTAGCTAATCTTGAAGAAATTTATTTTCTTTTTTTTTTTTTTGACACTGGGGACTGAACCAGGGGCATTCTACCTCAGAGCTAAATCCCCAGCCCTTTAAAAAACAGTTTTTTAAAAACAGGGTCTCACTAAATTGCTGAGGCTGGCCAGTCTCCTGCTTCAGCCTCCCAGGCACTGGGATTACAGGCGTGTGCCACCATGCCCAGCTTGAAGAAAATTCTCATTCTGTCACCAGATGGAGACAGAAAAGTACAGTCACTCCCTTTACAAGTGTCTCATCCAAAGGCCAAAACCAACATGGAAACATCCTAATGAACAAAAGCAATAGGAGTGAGAATATAGATTCATCCACAAACACCGTTTGTTTTAGCATCTCAGTGGAGAGGCAAAAATGGAGAATGTGGAAGCAAAAACGAATGGGTATTTTATCTTCCCTCTTTGAGGCCAGTAAAAGTCTCAGGACAATGAACTCATTAAAAAGTACGACTTTTTCATTCATTCATCAAAAACATACTGAGCAGTTTGACCTGCTCAACATTGTGGATGCAAAATGACTAAGACTGACTCTGCCCTCAAAGAGCTAAGACACAGAAGAAGATCATTATAATACAGTATGGTACGAGCAGGTGCTGAGGCTGTGTGCAGGGTGGGGCTTACAGGAACCGCATAAAGGGCCAGCTAACCAATGGGAGAGGTATCAGATTTCTCTATCTCTAAAATAAGACAATTTTTAGGTTTTGGTAACTGAGGCCATCTATGTGTCTCTTCTAAACTTTCACAAAACACCTTGAGAGCCACTCAAAGAACCATCAACAGCAGCCTCTCTAAATCATCCTCATTACTGTAGCTTCTCAAGTGTAGATTAATTTCAGGTTTGCTTTGGTACTTCCAGAAGATTCTGTAGAATTTTTCTTCCTAAACATTTCAGAAGAGGAAGTAAATAAAAAACAACAACACTTCCCTATTCTTATTTATTTGCCTTTTAAAAGTGCCTGTGATATGTGTTTATTGTAAAAAAAAAAAAGTGAGAAAATACAGACACGCAAAAGAAAAAAAAAAAGTCTCTCAGCCCCACCTGTCAGTGAACCAATGCCAGCGTTTAGGTGCTTCCCTCAGAGGATTTCCTATGCAAACAGAATTGCATAAACATATTTTTTTTTTGCTTAAAGAAAAGAACTGTATGTACATTGTTTTATGCTCTTTTTTTTTTCACTTGGCAATGAACAGTGAAAATCTCACCATAGCACTAATAGATAATAGAAATCTCAGTAATTTTTAAAGGCAACTTTTTAAAAACATGTTTCGGGGAGAATACTTTTAGTTTTCTTCAATAACTGTCCTTGAACATAACACAGGAATTCACCAGTGGAGGTGCAGCCCATGTTTTTCAAAGGTGGGTAGTTGTGTGATGAGTGGTCAGGAAGAGGACTGTGCCCTCCACTTTCTCCTCCCACACAGACGGAGGCTGTTAGAGATTTACTTCTTAGGTTTGACCCTGTTAAAGCACAAATAGCCCCTCCTAAAGCAGCGTTAGTCATTAACTCTTTGCAGAGGAGTCTATCAGATCTTTTGGCCTATGGCTCCTGCTTACTGGGGCTTCCTGCCAAGTGAGACACAGATCTGATAGAAAAGGAGAAAAATAGTCCCGAGAGACTTCTCTTTGACCTTTCCCACTCAAGGGTCAATTTCTAACCCTGCTGGTTCTTCCCACCATCAGATTCGCTGCATAGTGGGTGGATTATTGAATTGGGCCAAATAAAGGCTGTTAGTGATAAAGAGTTGGGTTCATCAGGATACAGAATTAAATTTCAAAATTTCCTTTCTTCTACCTCTAAATGTGTCCTCCTCATAACCCCTACAGTCATTATTTTTCTCCTTAGTAATATCTACCTTTTTATGCAGTTTCTACCCAAACCACTGCAGTCCTTTTTCTGAATCGCTTACCCTCCTTTGCTCTTCACAGCACTTTCCATCTCTCGGGATTATAGCCCCGAGTTGTCATTTTGGAAGCACTGATTTGCAGCGAGTAACAACAGCCTATATTAACAGTGGCTGGAACAGCATGGAGGTCTATTTCTATCCTATGTAAAAATTCAGAAGTAAGATACAGGGCTAGTTGATGGCAGCACTCCAAGTTGCCAGGATTCAGGCCCCTCCCACCTTGCTCTACTGTGTATGGCCAGTTCTCATAGTCAATCCACAATCCAAGATGGCGACTCCATCTCCAGTATAGTGTGTACATTCCAGCCATTGAGACTAGGGGGTGAAAACAATTCTATTGGCTAGAACCTAGTCACATGGCCAAACTTGGCCAATGGAAGGATGGGATATGTAGTCTCTATTTGGAGTGGTCATGTGTCCAGCTAAAACAGGGTTCTAGTACTGTAGGAAAGGGAAACATTGATCTTGGGAACCAAGTAGCAATCCCTGCTGCACATGGCTTGACCTTTTGTCTTCAATGTAGCTAGAGTCATTTTCCCAAAGACTCAGGTTCAAGAGGGAAACACAATTAAAAACGATTGATTGACATCAAGGCATCTGAAACATATTTTGTCATTGGTCAGATTTCTCACAAGATGTTCCCCAGATTCAGTGATTTTTCTTTATTTTTCTTCAGTGATGGGTTTATAAAAGCTATTGGTCCTGCTGATGCTATCCAAAGACAGTTTTCTGAAGAAACTTTTGAAGAAAGAATTGACTGCTCTGGGAAATGTATCCTACCAGGTACCCACCTTTTTTTTTCATAAATCTTTGAAAGTAGTTTTAACAGTTGTTCCAGGAATATATAGAGGAAGAATAGCAGCTTGTTTAAAATAGGGTCTTAAAATAATATTAAAAAATAATGGCTCCATGTATTGAATTCCCACTGTTGAATGTCTAGCTACTTTTACCAACATGACTTTGTGTCAAATCCTGATAACTACCCTGTAAGGTAGGTGTCACCTACATACCATAGGTTAGGAAACTGGAGGTTAGAGGTGAAATATCCTCCCCAAGGTGCTGACCAGGTAAAGGGAAAGCAGGGAATCAAATCCATTCAGTTTCTCCACTTCTTCCCACTCACACGCTAAAGAGAAACCAGCTGTGTCATGTTTAGGTTCCAAAACAGTTGAAATTCATTAATTTATTAATTCATTGCAGAGGGGAGGTATCAGGGCAGCTGTTGTCTCTAATACCGGAAATATTTTAAATTTGTAGGGACCTAGAGACACCCTAGGGATTTTACTGTAGTCCACTTATATCATGCAAAGTGAATGACAATAAAATCAGTTTATTAATGATCATCTCCTATGTTATAGCTCTCATTATCTCTAAAACAAATCTCACAAATTTTGAGTCCTATGCAAATGTAAGGGCTTTGTATTTATTTTGACTTTATGTAAATTTATTGTATTGTATTTATTAATACACTCATTTTTACTTTAAATGAATTTATTTCGACTTTACATAATTTTATTATATATTATAGATACATTTAATTATATATACATTTAATATAATTGATTTATGTAAAATTTTATATCTTAAAAATATCTAGCCAGATATGGTGGTACATACCTGTAATCCCTGTAGTTGGGAGGCTGAAACAGGAGGATCGCAGGTTCAAGACCAGCCTCAGCAACTTAATATGACCCTGTTTCTACAGACCTCAGAGGTAGAATACCCCTGGGTTCACTCCCCAGTACCAAAGAAAAAAAAGTTTACTGAACACATCTGATAGAACCGTCTGAACAGGGACTTTTGATTTAGTCTAATCAGAACCATTTATGAGCCACTTTAAATTATTTTAAATATTCGGTAAAGACACACTTGACTGAAATATACCTGAATAAACAAAAGTTCCGAGTAATTGTGTTATAGCTACTTTTTAATGAAAATATTTCTTGCCGGGCATGGTGGCGCATGCTTGTAATCCCAGTACTTTGGGAGGTGGAGACCGGAGGATCCGGGTTCACGGCCAGCCTCAGCTCTACTCTCTCTCTCTCTGTCTCTCTCTACCTAGTGAGGCCCTCCGCAACTTCGTGAGACCCAGTTTCAAAATAAAGTATAAAAAAAAAATAGGACCGGGGGTGTAGCACGGAGGTAGAATGCCCCTGGGTTCAATCCCTGGTACCGCAAAAAAAAAAAAAAAAAATATATATATATATATATATATATATATATATATATATATATATTTCTTGCTTGAAGATAGATTGATCTTCGTACTTTTCCTTTTTTTCCTTCTTGAAGTTGAGGGTGTGGGGATGTTACTATTCCTTGGTGAGACAGTCCTTAGTTTTGCTCAGCTAATGCTCAACTAATGATTTTGACAACCCAGCTTAAGGGCTTGTTTGCTGAGCGTGGACTTACTGACCAAAGGAGCTATATATCTCTAAGGGATATTGTCATCCTGTTGAGCTACCCTCTTCTGGTAGAACCTTCTAGATGAGCCATAGAGAGGGAACCTTCCAAAGTCTTCCTCTTCCACCTCCTCCATGTTGGATGGCCACCACCATGCTTCCCCCAGAGCAGCATAGTACAGACCTCCTGCTAAGTGCCTTCTACTTCCCAACTTTAAAGTGACCTGACTTATTGGTTGCAGGTTTGGTGGATGCCCACACACACCCCGTATGGGCTGGTGAAAGAGTTCACGAGTTTGCAATGAAGGTAACTGCAACAAACAAATCAAAATAAAGCACAGATGTAGTCTTTTTTCTTAAGAGTTGGTAGTCTATCAACCTTTGCCACATGTGTCCGCACATCTTTTTAATGGATATTTTTAATTGAGTGAGTATTGGAAATAAGTAGCAACAAAACTGACTCATTTATAACTGCCCCAGATCTTTATATTATGCACAGGGCTAGCAAACATTTTAAGTAGAGTAGCATTTGAAAGATTTTAGCTGTAGAATCCTTTCAGAACAAAGCCGAATGACTTACCCACGAATGACTCCTTTCTTTCTCTTCCCCCAATTCCAAATCACTACCTATAGTAGCATTTGAAAGAGCTCTAAGAAACAGGTTGAAAATCACCATGCATGGGAGCAAGCTTGGAAAAATATACTACTAATCGCAAAAATAAAATGTTTTATGTTATTCTTTTATCAAAAAATGAGACTTATTACGAATCATAAAACATTGTATTAGTCATATATTAGCCATAATCAACTCCTTAAAGCCTTGGTTGAAGCCATTTTCACATTGTTTAAGGAAAAAGAAAAAGATGTGCATCCTAGCAGCTAAATGGGATTATTTTTTTAGAAATGCCTTTTATTTAGATATCATGCACCTTCCTTAATATCCTAGAGCTGTTTTTAAGACTATTTTACCAAATTAAGAATTTCAGCCAGGCGTGGTGGTGCATGCCAGTAATCCCAGTACTTGGGAGGCTGAGACAGGAGGATCACAGGTTTTGAGGCCAGCCTCAGCAACTTAGTGAGACCCTGTTTCAAAATTAAAAATAAAAAGGGCCGGAGGTTTAGCTCAGAGGTAGAATTCCCCTGGGTTCAACCCCTAGTACCTAATAATAATGATAATAATAATAAATAGTTATTATTATGATTTCAGAGCCCAAAACAACCTCAAAGATAAATTTTCAGTCCAGTACTGTCATTATATAGAAGAGCAAGTCAGGTCTGGAGAAGGGAGGGTGTTGACAAAGGTCACAGGCTGAGGGTGGCAGAGCCAGATGGAGCAAGGCCAGGAGCCCCTGACCTGCGCACTTTGCACCACACTGCTGCTGTACAGTGTGACCGGAGCCCGCGGGACTGCAGAAAGAGCCTCTTTATTTGCTTGAGTGACAAAGATCAGCCTCCAAACTCTGGTGCTCAAATATTGAGACTTGGAAACGCCCTGTTTGTCTTTAGTGGAGATCTGACTAATGGCTGTGGGACTCCCTGAACCCCCTAAACTTTGTTTTCACAAACACGCTGAGGGGTGTAGGGAGAGCTGAGATTTAGCTGGCATACACGGGGGCAGATTGGGTTGTTAAAATATTGAAATACTCCTGTGCCAGAATATTAATGGATTGCTGCTGCCCTGAGACCCCAACTGCCCGAACATCTCATCTCCCATCTCTGGCTCTCCAGTGCCTTCCTGAGACGCCCCCTTCCCCAGCTCCCCATGATCCAGAGCCTGGCAAAGCAGGGGCTTCCAGGACTACCTGCACCCTCTTTGACCTGGCGGTTGGTCGGTGTGTTCGCGCCCCATTGGTTCTCATTCATTTGTTAATATCCCCCATGGAGGGAGGTTCTGGAGCCCTGCCTGCAACCTCCCTGACCAGCCCGTGTTCAGTTGGCAGGAGCCACCTACATGGACATTCACCGGGCTGGAGGCGGGATCAACTTCACGGTGGAGCGCACCCGCCAAGCCTCGGAGGAGGAGCTGCTCTGCTCCTTCCAGCAGCGGCTGCAGTGCATGACGAGGGCCGGCACCACGCTGGTGGAGTGCAAGAGCGGATACGGCCTCAGCCTGGACGCCGAGCTCAAGATGCTGCGCGTGATCGAGCGCGCCCGGCGAGAGGGGCCCGTGGGCATCTCCGCCACGTACTGCGGGGCTCACTCGGTGCCCAAGTAATCCCAGCCGGGGGACCAGGGTGCAACCCGGGCATTGGGATGAAGTGGGGGCTGCGTTCTCCGAGGGTGGAGGTGCACCAGCACCTCAGCTCTTGCATGGCGACCAGTAGAAAGAGGCCTTTTATAGAGATGTTCCGCTAAACCACCTAGCACGGGTGGTTTTAGGAAGGCGCTCCACCAGCCCCTGCAGTTTTGCTAGTTCTTTAATGATGAAAGAGGAGGAGGCATTCCAAGCTCTTTTGGATCAAGAAGAAATGGCCCACTGTAGTCCTTTAAAGTTATAGACACTAATCAAGACTCAGGAGGACAGCAGGAGGATCAAAAGTGGGAGGCCGCAAAACTGCGATCCTCCTGTCTCAGTCTCCCAGTTTCAAAATAAAGAATAAAAAATAGGGCTGGGGAATGTAGCTCAGAGGTAGAATGCCCATGGGTGGTAACACACACACACACACACACACACACACACACACATTGGAGGAGAGGAGAGGAGAGGAAAAGAAATATAGATACTAATCTGAATAATTTCCTGTGATAATTAGTATAAAAACAATGTAGAGATTAATAATAACACTGTGTAGGAGATAGATCAAATCTTGCAGTATAGATGAGTCAGAAGAGGTCTTTTCTTTTTTTACTCAGAGAAACCAAAAATTAGCATTAAAATTTATTATTTAAAATTCACAAAACTGGTTACGTAGAAAAGAAATATAAATCTATTCAATATTTCTAGTGATCTTTGTTGTAAGTTTCAGCATTTGTATTTCTGAAATTACTAAAGTTTAAAAATGCACTGAGTTTTGAAATAGCCTGTCTATAGTAAACAGTAGATTTTCTTTTCAGATGGAATATAAGGTGTATGATAGTCTGCCTTTTAATTTTTTTTTTTTCCAGGAGGAGATGCAGTGTGGCAAGGTGGAAAGTCTTAGACTTTGGTGAAACTGAGTTTGAATCCAATTTAGCTACCTCTAGGCTGGGTGATTTTGAGGATGTGACAACTTTTTTTTTAACACAAATTACACATCTGTAATATAGATCTACATAACACCCTATTTTATGATTGTCTTGAGAAGTAGAAATAACTTCTCTAAGCACCCAGCTCCTCATAGTTGACCTCTACCCACCCACCTGAAAGGTTTTGCTGAGCAAGTCTTCTGTGTGCCAAATACAGGGCTGAAGTTTTACAGAAAATTTCTCCATCTGCCCATGAGCCTCTGAAGTCTGCATCAAGAAATCCCCTGAGATGTAAATCACAGCTAGACTGTCTAAAGTTATGTAGCCAGCAACAGGTAGCGCTCTGTGTCTATCAGACTTTAAATGCCCAGTCCTTTCTAATGTACAATGACCCCAAAATTTTAGGGAGCATTTCAAGGCTTCCTGCTGTCCTCTTTAGCCATGTCCCCTTACAGCCTTAGGTAAATGCTTCAGGAAACACTGTGGAGAAAGAGAAAGAAAAAGACAGGGTGGTGGCTGGGGCCCAGGTAAGTGGACCACAGTTGTGTTATCAGGGACGCATCCAGGATGCCTTCTAAGTGTCCTTAATAGGGAAACTCACCTTTGCAGCCAAGTGGCTTTATTAGCATCCCAAAGGCAACACAAGTATGTTAGCATTAGCATAGCTGAACAATTTGGGCTTCATGTGTAAGGTTGGTGCATACAGAAATCTTGATACCTCTGCTGTGCAGGCATGGCTCAGTTGTTAAGAGTCCTGAGATTAGCTTGGATTCTTTCTCTACCTTTCTGAATCTTGAGGTTATTTACCCACACTGTTTCTCAGCTTCTACAAATGCCCAATTACCATTTCTCCATTAATATATTGAGAGAGAGAGAGAGAGAGAGAGAGAGAGAAGACAAAGTCCCTACAACGTGAATCTAGACATCACTCTCCTAAGCCCAGAGTAATCTTATTTTCTTCCATCAGAGGAAAAACTGCCCCGGAAGCTGCCGATGACATCATTAATGACCACCTCCCGAAGCTGAAGGAACTTGTGAGGAATGGGGAGATACACGTCGACAACATAGACGTGTTCTGTGAGAAGGGCGTCTTTGATCTGGATTCCACCAGAAGGATTCTTCAAAGTGGGAAAGAGATGGGGCTACAGATAAACTTCCACGGAGATGAGCTGCATCCGATGCAGGCTGCGGAGGTATGGCGACCCTTGCCTCTTGTTTTGTCAGCATTCATTCTTGCATGTTCCCGCTATGGAAACTTAATCCGTTTGTTCACAGTTAAAAGTAGCCTTCTGAAAAGAGAGAGAATGGGGACATTTGTTTGAACAATGTGCAGACTGGTCTGGTTGAGCCTGGGAAAACCTAACCTCTATTAGAAACTTAATGCTCAGCACACCTTTTAAAACTGAGCTATACTCCAGCCTGATCACTGATTTTTTTTTTTTTTTTTTTTTTGCTTTACC